>JAGKTI010037947.1:0-10805 GCA_018397915.1 Birgus latro | reverse complement strand
AAGGAAAGTCCTGGAGTAGCTATTTACAGCTTTTAATTGTGGAGCACGGAGACAAGATGCTGCCTGTATAGAAGTTAGCCTTCGACTGGCTGTACATATGTTTCGAGTTGGTTGGTCAAGCCTGGGAGGGCTGATTAGCTCAGCAGTTCTGTGATACAGAGGAGGCACATAGTGGTGGGGCATATATACATAACGGGCATATATACATATAAGGGGGAATGGTACAATACTCCCTTGGGTAGTTGAGATGGTGTCTCCTGACACTAGAGAGGAGTTATATGGGGTGGTTCATATGACTAAGGTAGGTGGGAGATTTGTACAAGGGGCAAGTATGATACAGTTGAGGGAGGGAGGGATTATGATACAGGGGATGGTAGGGAGTATGATACAGGGGTCGGAGGGAGGACATGGCCATGTCAAAGGGATGTAAACTAGGGATATACATTGTTACAAGGGAAGGTATGTTGATATAAGATATGTTGATATATGATACAAGGAGTAAATACAGTATGTGTTCACGCATGTTCTTATATCTATATAAGTACTGTAGATAACTCTTATGAAATAGGGTAGACATGTCTTTCCTTTTTTTTGTTTTCTGTTAGTTTCTATATGTCACACCGTACTGTATCAGAGATATGCCAACATTTACTGGTGGTACTTTTTCTGTCCACAGTTTATGCAACTTATCAGGTGGCACTGGTAGCCACTGAATGCAAGGTCACTAAGGACGGGTAGTTTCAATGTCCTGGGTAGGGCGTACTATGCCAGTAGTGATTCTGATTTCCTGTAGTCTGTGTTCCATTTTCCAGACACAGCAGTGCACTGCACAGAGAACGAGGAGAAAACCTATGAAAGAGATGACCACAGGGGGAAACACAACGGTTGCATGAACCCATGAACGGCTGAGGGCCAGAGAAAATTGATCCATAATGAAGTCACTGTCGTTGAGGAATGTTAGCATATGCATGTTGGGGGAGATAACGGTAATGTTAGTAGATGGCAGGTTGGAAGGCATGTCAATTGGTTGGAAGATGTCATAGGAGTGTTTACGGACTGATTGGTGATAGCGAGTGGCATAAGTGATGACTGACTCTGATTTGACGGTACAATTGTCCGGTGCTTTGTAGAGATCACTAGCAGGTACGGAGCGGAGCGAAGTACCAGGACACATGATGGTGACAGAGATGGGGACAGTGAAGAAGAAGTACTGGACGTGGTTGAGGTGAGCATGGTGGACTGGGAGTACAGGAGCTGGAACAAAGGAACAGGCCGAGTATATGGAATGGTTACGAACTAAAGCAGACTCACAGGGTGTAGCGCTGCTAGGGAAGATAGCGAAAAGGTGGGCAGAACAGAGACGGGAGGTAGGGGTGAGGGAGGAACATTGCTGGAGGTCTGGGGTAGAAAGGAAGGCAACTGAAAGATGGTCATGGGAGAGGAGGAAATATTCTGAAGGAACAGACCTGCGATAAGTTGTTGTATCGGAAGGGGAAGGGAATGATGTGGACAAGGTTGAAGGTGATGGCAGAACGTAGGGGGATATGGACGACGACGTATTTGGTGAGAAGAGTGGCCTCGAGAACTGGATAGTAATATTCGAGAGAGGAGTAGGGGAGTACTGGGGATAAACCGAAAGTAGAGTGAGCCCATTCTAATACAGAGCAGAGAGCTGAGGTAGGTACTAAGTCTGCAGTGACACGTCCATTAATAGCATTGACTAGGATACGAACCAAGGTAGTGACCTGAGAGAATAGAGAGTCAATGGCTAGTTGGAGATTATCCATGTCGAGTTTGAGATAAAAGAACTGAGAAATAACGTTGATATTGGAGAGGTGTTGTTTTAAGATGTCAGTGAAGTTGTTCAGAGTGGAAGTTGCTTCATTTAGGTGGGCTGTAATCTTCTGTAACATAGTGGGTTGGACCTTGATGACTCGGCGTTGAGATTCTAGGGCTGAAGCTAAATGAGCTAGGTCAGATTTGAAGCCGGAAAGGTCACGGGCTATAGGGACGCCAAACAAGCCGCTTAGAATCTCACCTCCGAGGTCAAAGAGACCTCGTTTCACACGAGAACGACCTACGGGTAGCTGAATGGAGAATGTGTCATTGAGCTTAGTGAATTTACCAGAAATTATTGCAACAACCAGGAGAGTGGGAGGAAAAGATGATATATATACTGATTTGGGCTGTGTTTCCCCATGAGGGCTGTGAGGTGGGTCTTGATTTTTTGGAGCTGGTGCGCGTAGGCAGGCAGGGCGATGGCTACGTCAGCCAGGGGCACAAGATCGTAGCGCAGGGAGACTGCATCTTCGATGAGCATTACCTCGGCTCCCGAGCTGACCAAGGCCCCGGGACGTACTCCACCATCGTCCTCATAGGACCTGGACCCTAAACGGGTCAGAACTGCCAGCAGGTAGACCGCTAACATCATACCTAGAAGATTAGGTTAGAATTAATGGGAGAGTTCCTGGAGAGGTTGATGGGCGGAACGCAGTTTGGATCGATACTGATTGATTGATGAATGAGTAGGTGTAGGTGGAGATGAAGGAGACTGATGGATAGGTGGAGATGGGGTAGATTGAGGGATTTGTGGAGTTGGAGGGAAAGCAGTAGGTTGTGCAAGTGATTCTTCCAACACTACGCCCCGTGGAGCACGTTTTAGATCGTCAGCATGGACCCACTTGGTGTCTGTAGTGGAGAGGTCTTGGATGTGATACTTGCTGGCTTGTTTATTCAGTACGCGATGGGGGCCGGTAAATTTGTCACCCAATTTAGAGGTGCGCGTATGGGAATGAGCAAAGACTAGATCACCGACGTTGATAGTGATAGGAGAGGCAGATTTATGTTGGCGTTGTATCATGTCCTCCTTAGATGAAGCGAGATTGGATGTTACATACTGATGGATTGTTTGGAAGTTGGCCAATTTTACTTTGACATAATCATCCATGTTATAGATGGGGTCTGGCTTTGAGGATAACAGGGTGTATGGTAGGTGTTTCTCAAAACCAAAGAGGACAAAGAAGGGAGATTCACCAATGGAAGCGTTGATAGAGCTATTGATTGAGGATGCCACTTGGGGAATCCAGTCATCCCATGACGAACTATGGGAGCCTAGGTGTCTGAAGCACTCGTAAGATTTTTCTATTGTGGTGCTCTACAAGGCCATTGGAAGCTGGATGGTTAGGCACAACATTGCGTTTATTAATTTTAAAGCAGCGACAGTCATCCAGGAGACTATTGTTGAACTCAGAACCATTGTCAGTGAGGATGGTATGTGGTGTACTGAACAGGCCAATTACATGATCTACGAAGGCACGTGCAACACTCTTCGCGGTCTTATCTGAGAGGGGTACGGGGACACAGTAGCGTGAAAAGTGGTCGACTGTTACAAACAAATACTCTGCGCCTGATTCTGTAAGAGGGAGTTTTAGAAGATCGATGGACACTGTTTCCATGGGCGTGACGGGATTGGATATTGTAAGAGCGGTGCAGGTAAGCCGGTGGAACCTTTGTGGCGGTGGCATGAGATGCAAGAGTCACAGTGCGCATTGATATCGCGACGCATGGTTGGCCAATGGTACTCGAGACGTGCTCGGTACAAGCATCGGTCTTTACCTGGATGGGATGCGTGAGGTGTATCATGAACGATGTGAAGGACCGCAGATATCAGGTCAGTAGGGACAACGAGTTGGTATACTTCTCTGTTGGGCAAATCCTTTCCTGTAAGGAATGTTTTTCTGTACAAGAGATCATCTTTTAGTATGAACTCATCTAGTGGTACTGGTAGAGTAGGTAAGGTCGATGCATCTCCTGATTCGAGGAAATAGACTACCTGGGACCGCATGGAATCTTTGCGCTGAAAGTTTTGAACATCCTCTGATGTTAAGGTTGTGCTGTCAGAGGCCTTGGGCTGAAGGGACGTGACAGGTGCGGCTACATGACGTGAGAGGGCGTCTGTGACTACATTCGATTTTCCTGAGACATACTGAAAAGTGGGATTGAAGTCCTGGATGGTGATGGACCATCTAGCTAACCTACCGGTGAGGTTGCGTCCCTTAAACAAATCACATAGGGGAAGGTGGTCTGTCTGGATATGCACTGGATAACCATATACTGTACTATGTCTCTGAAATGTTTCAAGGACCAGACTACTGCCAAAGCTTCAAAATCAGTGACATTGTAATTACGTTCAACGGTGGTAAGTGCACGATTAACATACGCTATTACCCGCTTCCTGGATGCTTGATCTAGTTGCATTAGAACTGCACCAAGTCCTGTACCTGAGGCGTCTGTGCATAGAAGAAAGGGTTTGGTATAATCAGGGAATGCTAAAATTGGGGCATTGACAAGAGCTAAGAGCTGTCTTTAGTGCTTGGAAAGCCTGGGACTGATCGTTAGTCCATACAAAGGATACATTCTTCCTTAGTAAGTGGGTTAGATGAGCGGCGATCTTTGCATAGTCTTTAATGAATCTGCAAAAGTAACCACTTAGGCCTAGGAAACTTCTGACAGCATCGGTAGTGGTAGGTTCTGGGAAATTGATGATCGCCTTAGTTTTGTCGTCATTAGTATGAATGCCTTGTGCGTCGACGACGTGGCCTAGAAAGTTGATTTTCTTTCTCAGGAAGTCACATTTACTGAGGCTGATTCTCAGGCCTGCTAGCTGTAGGCGTTCCAATACTTGTTGTAGTTTGGCAAAATGGTCAGGGACTGATTTACTTACAACAATGATGTCATCTAGGTAAGCAAAAGGAGAGTGTCCCATCATGCCACTAAAGACCGAATGGATAAGTCGCATGAATACTAAAAGAGCATTTCTCAAACCAAAAGGAAGTCTCTCTGAAAATGTCCGGAAGGGGTGCTGAAGGCTGTAATTGGGCGAGAGGATTCTTCCATTTCGACCTGCCAGTAGCCACTGAGGAGGTCTAAGGATGAAAAGACTATGTTATTTTCACCTAGTGATTCTAGCAAATCTGTGAGGACGGGTAACGGGAGACAATCTGGAACGGTTACAGAGTTTACTTTACGGTAGTCCACTACTGGTCTAAAGTTGCCGTCCTTCTTTGGGACTAAGAAAAGAGGGCTATTCCACGGACTGACGGAGGGTTCGATAATGTCCTGAACTAACATTTTCTGTACCATCTGATCTGTCTGTTTTCTCAAGCTGTGAGGTAACCGATATGCTGGTATGTAAATCGGCTGAGTTCCTGGTACTAGGTCTACGTGATGTTTGACTAAATCTGTCTTGCCCATTTGTTCTCCGGGTAAGGCTACCACATTTCTGTAAGCGTGCAAAAGGTCGAGCAGTTGAGATTTATCCTGTGGAAAATCTTTGCAAGTCAGATTTGAGAGCAGGTCAGGTAACCGAGCTGGAGCAGATCTCGTAGAGTTAATGGCACATATACCAGTTGGTTGACTATCATCATCAGTAGGGATAGAGGATTCCTGGCACACCATTACGGCCACTGGGTATTCTAAGAAGTCTCCGATCTTTACACCACTTTTAAGTTTTAGTGGAGCATTCGTGACATTGAGCAAGTATAGATAACATAGACTGTCCTCTAATATCGTGCACCAGGCTGACTCATAAGTTTAGCCATTCACACAACACGTCTCAGGTAGTGTTAGTACATCCACTCCTTCTTTCGCACCTACAACACGAACAGAGACTTTGGTGAACTCACGCGGCAACAAAATTGTGCACGTATTCATTACTGCACGCCTCGTCTCAGCGTGTTGGAGATGGTCAGTCAGACTCTGTGAGGTAGGTAACTGAGACATGTCTGAGTCGGCTGTAGTGCTGTCGTTAGAGGAGGCTAGAAGAGCCTTTTCTGAATGCTGAGAGGATGTATCATCAGGTATTGAGGAATGCATGTCCTTACTCCCAGTCAGTGAGGGAATGGTCTCTATATTCTTGGGTGATGATGATAATGATGACGGCTTGGCTTCTTCTGTACTCTTAGGGAGTGCGAGAGTCAGGGGGGACTGAATGACTGAATTTACTGAGAGTACAGGACAGGGACATTCCATACTGTAGACTGGGAACCCAGAAATGTCTATACTACTACAGGCAGGCAATAATGCAATGGAGTGTTGTGCCATGGTGGGTAAGCCAATAAGGGCATCTGCTGGATATTTCAGCCCGTTAGCAACATGAAATTCTATTGGGAAAGGGAGCAAGGCGCTGTCTAGTTGTACTTCTAAAGTGACTCTTTCCTTGACCTTAAACTCTGAGCCTTCTACACCGCATAGGCGAATGTCAGGCGGCTCAAGGAAACTGACATGTTTGCTTTGGCGTTGATGTCTAAAGAGGTATCAGAAATCAAGTTTGCTATAGATCCGGTGTCCATGAAGAACGACGTTGGTATGTCATTACTCCATTCTAGAATGACAAGACCTGAGGAAGTTATGGGTCCAACATGGCGGACGGGGAGTTGGTGTTCTGTTGCTACGTCATATTGGTCCGATACAGGCGCGGCGCTTCCCCTGACTTGTTGCGGTTGATGTAACGACACTCCTCAGTAGTGTGTGTCGTACTGGTCTTATGATACTTGCATGTAGGACGACCCGAACGGAAAGGCGTACGCCATCTAGTTTGGGAGTGAGGCAGTGTGTGTTTACGGTCGCAACTGTTTGCTCGATGTCCGGGTTTACCACAGTGCCAGCAGAGGATCAAGGACTGTCTGTTCTGTAGGACACTAGATTGATCATGACCGGCGGTTGGAGAACGATGCGTGGCAGGCCCGCCTCGTGTGGTGGAATGGGAACGGTATTGGTCTGGGGGAGTGGTAGTGTGACAGACCTGAGAGACCAAGGGGCGGTTTGTGGCCTGATGCGTGCGGTTTGAACCTGTTCTTTCGTGGATGGTTTTAGTGATCTGAACAATTTTATCTCCTGGATTGAAACCGATTGCCAGGGCTATCTCTCTCTGTTTAGGATCAAGCCAATGGAGGAATATCAGGTAACCAAATAAATCTGCAAAGTTGTTGAAGGAAACCATAGGAGTTCCATCTACTTCCTGTACCTATTTCGTGCCTAGAAGTAATTGGCGGATCTCGCTACTAGTGGCTTTCATGGCAGCGGCTGCTTCACGTAGTTTGGCATGTTGGGGGGGGGAACTTGCAGATCCTCATCCATCTGGGTGAGGAGATTAGTGAACCCAATGAGAGATGCGGCATTGGAATGTTGGCAACAAAGTGTTATGAGTTCCTTACAAAAATCATCAAAGGTTTTTATGCCATCAAAATGTCCAGCACAGATCGCGGATCCGATATCCAATTTGCCTTGGTGTAAGCGACCCATAAGATAAGAGACTTAGAGGTTTTCAACTGTAATCCGCCAATTGTGGATGTCGGTTTCGACAATTCTGAGGAAATCATAAACAGACCAAGTGGAGTCCTCGCCGGTAAATTTGGGATGATTGGCATCATCGAGATGGATAGACTGTGGAGTAGGGGTTGTTTGAGTTATGGTTGGAAGCGTGGAAGTGATGAGAGTATGAGAGAAAGAGTAGGTAGAGGTAGGAAAGGGTAAGGGAGACAGGAGATGAAATGGGGCAGGAGAGTTAACGATAGTGGAAGGAGTAAGGGGAGAAACAGGCTGTGTAGCAACAGGGGTAGAGGATGAGGTATCTGTATGGATAGTATCTGGATGGGAAATTTGTTGTGAGGTGGGCAATGAAGTGGCGGGTGATGAAGTGGTAGGCTGGGAGCTGGGTCGTGGGTACGTGCATCCGCTACGTAGATGAGTCAGTGAATCGTCCTCGGCAGGTGGAGTGTGAGCATTGGTTGTTTCTTGGCTGAGAGTGGGTGGAGTAAGTTCCGTATATTGAAAGTATGACATGTAGTCTGGCGACGTAATGTAAGATGAGAGATGAGGAGTGATATATATCGTTCCGTTCATTCCGTTTTTGAAGGCTGCAACATGCTTGCATGCGTCGGCCTTTTTGGATTGGAGCGTGTAGCATTTTATGACCGGATGCCCTTCCTGATGTCTACCAATGACCCTTGGGTGGATTCGATCCTCCGACCCTACGGCCAGAGCGGAGAAAATGTACCATGAGAATGGAAATGGAAATGTATGGAGATGACAGGTTGTAAGCTGCAATAAATAGAATGTGAGATGGGAGATGGGTAATAAAGACAGGCGGTGAAGGTGAGTATGAAGTGAGGGGTGGAGATGAATTATGATAATAACACACAATCTGTAGAGAAAATCGGAGGATAATCTCTATAGAAAGTCAATAATGGGTGGATGAAGGTATACTATTATAGTTACACAGCTGAGTTGTTAACGAAGTAGAGAGGAGAGGCGAGAGCGTGGATCAGCTGGAGGGAGACGGTAGTGGGGGTGAACAGGGAGGTCACGTGCTTGGTGGCGTCAGAGGCAGGTGGGAGAGGTGGATGAGACTGGTTGTGAATACGACTTGTAGTAGGTATGTAGGATGAGTCGTGGAAGAGGTGGAGTGGCTCACTGGTCTTGAGTCGATACGTGAATAGGAGGGTTTTGGCGTGGTGGCTGGTTAATCCGGACCAGATGGGAGGCACTGAGGGGGGGGAAGGGTGAAGCGACTTGAGGGCAAATGTCTCCACAGGCAGGTGCAAAGCT
This sequence comes from Birgus latro, assembly GCA_018397915.1. Taxonomy (NCBI): domain Eukaryota; kingdom Metazoa; phylum Arthropoda; class Malacostraca; order Decapoda; family Coenobitidae; genus Birgus; species Birgus latro. Next base: position 2,198 of record JAGKTI010037947.1, on the reverse strand, counting down.
GGTGGGTGGCAGATGTGGCAGATACAGAGGGTGTTGATGTGGCAGATGCAGAGGGTGACGACGGGGGAACGGCAGATGGTGGAGAGGGCCACTGGGAGATAAGCAGGTGTCGGAACAGGTGCTGGAACAGGTAAGACAGGTGCGGAGGGCGGCGGCGGCGATAGTCACGGCCTGTGTGGGGTTGTGGTCGGTGTAGAGAACAGCACTGGTGATGGAAATTGGACACCTGTAGATGCAGAGCCGGTAATAGCCGGTATTATACCACGAAAGGCAGTGAGAGGGCGAGGCTGTGAGATACGGGGCGTCAAGGAGTTGTTGGTGGCACTGAAACACCACTTTAGGAGGCAGTCAGAAACAATGGTCCGAGACACCGCTGCTACCAAATGTTGGTTACACCCTCTTGATGGTGGAAGGAAAGTCGTGGAGTAGCTATTTACAGCCTTTAATTGTAGAGCACGGAGACAAGATGCTGCCAGTACAGAAGTTAGCCCTCGACTCACTGTACATATGTTTCGAGTTGGTTGGTCAAGCCTAGGAGCGGCTGATTAGCTCAGCAGTTCTGTGATACAGTGGGGGCACACAGTGGGGGGGCATATATACATATACATAACGGGCATATATACATATAAGGGGAATGGTACATATATATATCTACAATATTTGTATAATAATTGGAGGAACGTAGGGTGTCACGTCCCGACCGATTTCCAACCTCCGATACCCCCCCGTCCCGAGCATTTTCGGATTTTTTTGGGGGGGGGGCCCAAATCTTCGCTTTTGGTGAGAAACATCGAAAATTCATAGAGAAATTGCCATCCTGAGGCTATAAATGGTGTTACAGGTGATGAGGAAGCCTTACGTTTTCCCTTTTTCTCAGGGTACCTGGCTAAAGAAAATTAACTATGGAAGGGTTAACTAATTCAAGTCACTTTAAATTATGTATTTATTTATGTATTTGGTACGAATTTATGTGTAGTACAAGATTATATTGGTTTTCACACAGTTATATAGGCAATAGAAGCATTGTTCAGTCACCAAACATCCACATATGGCACCTTCCTTTATGACATTACCACCTCATCACTTCTGTTTGTTTCTTGCTCTGGCTTCTTTATTTCTTTGTCCTCCACCTCAGGAATCAGTTTCACAGTGAATTTCGTCATTAGAAAGACTGTGGGGCAACATACCTTTACTGGCCAGCTTACTGCTAACAGGTGAATTGCCAAGTGTGGGGTGGGAGGGGGGTAGGGGGGTTAGGTGGGGGCAGGCAGTATCCCCGCTTGACAGCAGGTAGAGGAAGGTCTCCCACATATGCATACCAAAAATCACCCACGAAACTTTAAAATTGTGCAAATTATGACCCTTGCAATTGCGCGACGTATCCGTACATTGATGGGTGTAGCTGTGACAAAACACTGCGATGTACCCATACGTCGATGGGATTCCTCGGGTTAAAATAAGTCTTTCAATCATCAATTCACTATGCTCACTACATATGGGAGTAACATAGTTAACCCATTACCTTTGCACATTTTCCTTAAGCATTATTAGACGACATAAATTGTTATGGTACTGTCTGGCAGCTCATGAAAAGCATGATGTCATATGCTTGACATCACAACTTACCGTGCAAAAGTACTAACAAGACTTCGTAAAAATGCCACCGGGCACAGCAGACAGGGCACGAAGACGAGCAGCCTTATCTGGGGATGCAACTTTCACGAGGAGGCTGCCATCCCTCTGTGGTTTTACTCTTGTCTCGTCCACAAGCCTTCACAATAGAACAGTGAACTGCAAAAATATCCAAGATGGACTGGCTGCCCAGACTGAATAATTAGGTGCTTTTCATAGAACACAGGCTGAAATTTTCCAGGAAGTATCTCGACTTGGGGGCCCTTTGGGCCAGGCACGTTTCTCGATCTCTGCCTGTGACCCTTGGAACAGGAACCACTGGACTGGGGAGCCGAGGTAGAGGGGGCTGAAGTCCTCTTGGCGCCACTCGGAACCTGGAAGAGTTCCAGGGTGGTGACAAGAGGTTTTTTTTTTTTTTCTATCATCAGTGAAGCTGCTGTGGGGGGAAAGGTTTAATGTGTTACTTTAGTAACTGGTGAGTTACTCATGTAGGGGTTCAAATACTTCACTTCCCCGCCTCTTCACCCACCATGGAGCCCAACAAGGGGAGAAGGAAGGACAGGGCA
>JAGKTI010037946.1:0-10806 GCA_018397915.1 Birgus latro | reverse complement strand
ATTTGTGCCACTGGTTTTTACTGTTTCAATATTCACCTAATGGAGTTTGTTTTTAGAGTGTGATCAGACGTACAAGCCTAGACACAGCAGAGGTGGACGAAATGGCTGTAAGACACCACTTGACACAGTACGACTTAAACTCAAGTGTGGTTGACATAACAGAGGAAGAGATGAACTCTAGTGAAGAGAATGAAAGGCCAGATCACACTGCACAGGAGAAAGTGACCACCCACAAACTGTCTCACAGCCTGTCCACCATAACCGACGTGGCAACAACCTTCGAGACATACACCAGGAGTATGCCTGATGCTACCCAGGTCCTATCCACCTTGAATGATCTGAAGTCTCAAGTGATGGCAGTCTACAACAGAAACATACTGGAACAGAGACAAGCCAGGATCACACGATTTTTTAATGTGACACAGAATGTGGCTGCTATTATGCAAGACTTAGACGTGACAGGAGAGGAAGATGAAGGAGGAGAAGTGGACAGAGAGGAAGTGGAGTTGCTGGAGCCAGAATTTGACTTTGAGGGCTTCGGCTTAGGTGATAGGGCTTCCCCAGAGAGGCCCATGTCACCTAGTAACTAGCCCATCCACCCTCAACACATCTTCACCTACCACTCATGCCAATGTTTACTTTATTTCTGGTAAGGATTTTTGGTGTTGCAGCTCTTTATAACAGTTCTAATGTCATTTCAGGTACATGTTTATTGTTTTATTCTGCATAAGCAACTAGTAAACACTCCATATTTAATTTTGGGTAGGGCTTGTTTGGTGTTATAGTACTTTCATAGGGTAAGGTAGCTGTCCCATTGGAACGCCCATCTATTTTTCCCATTGATTCTTAACTTCACACTTCGTCGTTTCACGTTTCGCGACGTTTTGGTAGAATATCAAAACAGCGAAAAGTGAGGACTTACTGTAGTTAGAAATGAAAAAAGATGTACCTGTAATGAAATAAAATGATTAGAACACTATAATTTTGGTACAGTAGTTGCTTTTATTACGTACCTTAAAGTATTTACGGAAGTAGTTATGTACACTATGTACAGGACTCAGAATAGTATTTATTGTGAGTCTAAGGTGGTGTCCAGCTCCATTGGTGTGGGCTTAACACCACTCGGGCCTGGGGCCGGGTCATCTGGGTTGTCTGAGGTGGCTTGGTTGGCTGGGGCAGCTGTGGGACACCGGTGGGCAAAAAAGCTGCTACTCTTTAGCTGATGACAACCCATATGCTGTTTTTTAATTATCAGCTCTCACAGCATCTGTAGGTTATTGTAGTGGTGGGATGCCTCAGGTAGCCAGCTGTAGGTGGTGTAGTCCAACAGTGCATCTGCATACATTCGCAGTGTTGATAGCTTCACTTTTAGGGCAAGTTATCTCTTCTTATTCACTGCTGTTAGCTTCCTCCTCATTTACCACTGCTGCCACAGTTTCAGCCTCGGTTAAAACGTTATAGCCAGGGTCTCCCTCATTATCATCCAGTCATTCCCTGACATCATCAATGGTGGTTTCAGTCTCTCCAGCACGCTGAAGAAGGAGGTAGAAATCATCAGCCTTGAAGCCCTCGAAATTTGGTCGTGGTTCCTCATCCTCGTGCAGTAATTATTTCCAGCAGTTGGTCAGGGCAGACACCTCCATATCAGACCATGAGGATACGAGGTTGTAGAAAGCAGAACGTATGTTGTAAGATTTCATGTTAGCTTTTGTGTGCTCGCCCCTGGTGTCATCTTCGGCATCGTTCTCATCCTCGAGGACAACCAAGACCTCGTCCAGGTAGTGCTTCACATAGCGCCTCTTAAGAACACTGATGACACCCTGGTCCATAGGTTGTACAAGAGACTTGGTATTGGGTGGAAGAAACATAACTCTGATTTTACCATCCACACTCACAAGCTGGTCCTCACTTGGGTGGGTTGGGGCATTATCTAACAAGAGGACAGTTTTAACTTCTTCTGGGGTTATGTGAAGGACATCCTCTTGATATTTTCTCACAGCAGGAATGAGGTGATGAAGAAACCAGTCCAAAAAAATAGCAGAAGTGAATCAGGCATTGATGGAATTGTAGTATATTACAGGCAGGTCACGTTCTATATTTATGTCTTTAAAGGCACGAGGTCTCTTGGACTTGCCCGCCACAGCCAGCTTAAGACGATGAGTGCCTGTTGCATTGTAGCATACCAGCGCAGACAGTCGTTCCTTGCTGCTCTTCTTTTCTTTAGCCTCTTCTTCATCCATACGTGCTTGTGTGTTTTTAGGCATGGCTCTCCAGTAAAACCCGGTTTCGTCAGTATTATAAATTTGTGACAGAGACAGGCCCTCATCATTCATTAACATTTTACACTTTGTATGAAATGGTTCCACACAATCCATGTCCGCATCACCAGACTCGACATGAACCTTTTTGTTGGACAGTCCATGACGATTTCTAAAATGCCACAACCACCCGTCACTGCCCTTAAAGTCCTTGTTACCAAGGTGAGTGGCGAGTTTGGTGGTGGCAGCCAAGATTTCTGTTCCACGCAGCATCACTCCACTCGATCGTTGTTGGATGTACCATTTCATAACTGCTGCGTCCAACAAATTGTCTTTGCCCATTTTCATATGCTTCCTGGGGGCCACGTTACCACTTTTACTTGAGGAAGCAACATACACAATAGCTGGCAGCATATTTGTAGAGCTTATCTTTGACCTCACAAATATCCAACACTGTCTGTTTCTTAACACCATACTCTTCACACACTTTTGCCACACTTGCACCACCCTCAAGCTTCTTTGCTAATTCCAGCTTCTGCATGACATTTAAGTTCACTTGCCTTCATTTTTCAACCTTGGGAGGCATCCTGAACTGCCGGAGTGGTTAAAAAAAGACAACGTATAGCACTAACAGACAGAGCGAACAACGTGCGCAACCGAGAGCGGGAGATAGACTGAGGCTGAGATTATTGTTGCCAACTCCAAATTGCAAAACCCGCTAGACTGGGCCCCCCAAACCGTAGGATTTGGACAAAAACCCGCTAGATTTTAAAATGTTGTCTGTCATATAAAAAATACAAAGAAAATGATAAGTCACACAGTTTGAGAAACTATTGTATTTGAAGAGTTGAATGTTTCATAATTGTATTACAAAATTAACCTGATTACAGCAAGAAAAAATAAAAGTACTATTGTATTGCCTTCATTGTTGTTTGGGCACATTAGTCAGTATTGAAATCTGACTATACAGTTGGGTATTCCATTTGTACAGAATAATTAAACATGGGAATTGCTTATCTTGTGCTGTACTTAGTCATCAGTGCAGTTAAAAAGAGAATACGTGATTTCCAGACCTCAGTAAATGAAGCACATTAAGGTGGTTTGGGCATGTGGAGAGGATGGAGAGTGAAAGACTGACGAGGAGAGTGTATGTGAGTGAGGTGGAGGGGGCGGGAGGGAGGGGGAGGCCGAGGATGAGATGGAGGGATGGAGTGGAGAGGTATATGAGAGAGGGGGGTGTGAGTTGGGAGCGTGGTAGTGAAATGGCAGGGGACAGAGTGACATGGAGGCGATTTGTTTGTGGCCACCCCGTGTGGGATTAAGGCGTCTGGCAATAGCTAGACAGATAGATAGTAAATGAAAATGTGTTCTAGGAATGTTGAAAGCAGCAGTACGTCCGTCACAATCAAAACTGTAAACTGACTCTCCGAGGGCAGTAACCAACTCGCTGACAGTCAGCATGGACAAACAGACGGAAAAGTAGACGTGAACATGAACCAAGGAACGTGAACTGAACTTAGACAGTAGTTTAACATACATACATATTTACAAGTGGGAGGCAGACTGCTTACAAATTCATTAATTTTACAAGTTTGAAAGGAATGAGAGAGTGTTTCTGATTGGAGATATGAATGGAAAAGTAGGGAATGAGAAGGTGGATGGAGTGGTTGGTGAGTGGGGTGTGCCTGCAGAGATGGATGAGAATGGCAGTGCTTTAGTGGACATTTGTGCTGGGAGGGGGTTGGTGGTAGTTAATACCCTCTTCAGGCACAAAATGATCCATAGGTATACATGGCGAGTGGTGAGAAGAGAGGACGGGGGAATGAATGAACGGAAGGCAATGATTGACTATGTGTGTGTGGATGAAAGGATGAGAAGATGTATAATGGATGCAAGAGTATATAGAGGTTGGGGGAGTGGACTTTCTGACCACCACTTGGTGGTGGCCAGAATCAGAGTCCAAACAAGATGGAGGAAGAGAAGAAGGGAAAGACAGGAGGAAGTATGTGTTACAAGGAGGGTAGAAAAGTTACAAGAGGATGGAATAAAGGCTGAATATAGAAGGGAAGTGGAGGAGCGATTGGGTAAATATAGATTGGAGCAGATGGGGGACGTGGAGGGTGTGTGCAAGGTATTCACAGAAGAAATCTGTGCAGCATGTGAGGTGGTGTGTGGGGTGAAGAGAAGACGAAAGGGGGTTCAGGGAACAGCATGGTGGACTGAAGAGGTGAGAGAGGCTGTGGCACAAAAGAAGAAAGCATATAATGAGTGGATGAGGAACAGGGGCGACGAAGAAGCTGAGAGACGGACGAGAGAGTTATATGTAGTGAGGAGGAGAGAGGTGAAAAGATTAGTAAGAGAGAGTAAGAAGAGAGTGGATGAGGAGTTTGGAAGGAATTTGAGTGCAAAGTGGAGGGAATGTAAGAAAATGTTCTGGAAGGAGGTAAAGAGAGCTAGACAGGGTGCCAACGAAGTCAGTGGGGGTGTGAAAGATAAAAATGGTAGATTACTAGTGGAGAAGGGAGAAAAAGTAAACAGATGGAGAGAACACTTTAATGAACTGTTGAACATAGAGAATGAAAGTAATGCAAGTATAAGTGGCTGGGGAATGGCAGGGAGAAGGAGGGTTGTGAGAAGAGAGGAAGAAATCACCAGGATGGAAGTGGTGGAAGCAATGAAGAAAGTTAAAATGGGGAAAGCCCCAGGAATTGATGGAGTGTGTGGTGAAATGCTGAAGCATGGGGGAGAGATAGTAATAGAATGGATGTGGAAGGTGTGCAGATTGGCTTGGGAGGAGGGTAGAGTCCCGGAGGATTGGAAGTCAGGTATAATTATTCCTCTGTACAAAGGAAAAGGGGAAAAAGCAGTGTGTGGTAATCATAGGGGCATTTGCCTTCTCAGTGTAATAGGAAAAATATATGGTAGGATACTTATTGACAGAGTTAGGGAAATTACTGAGGAATTAGTTGGAGAAGAACAAGGAGGTTTTAGGAAGGGAAGAGGTTGTGTAGACCAGATATTCATTCTTAGATCCGTAGTGGAAAAGTTTCTAGAGAAGGGCAAGAAGTTGTATGCAGCCTTCATGGATCTGGAGAAAGCATATGACAGGGTGGATAGACAAGGTTTGTGGAAGGTATTAAGAATATATGGAGTGGATGGGAAGTTGTTGAAGGCAGTGAAGAGTATGTATGAGGGTGCTAAGGCTGCAGTGCGTGTGGATGGCAAACTGAGTGAATCTTTCCATTTGAAGGTTGGATTGAAACAAGGATGTGTCATGTCTCCATGGTTGTTCAATCTGTATATGGATGGGGTTATAAAAGAGATACAAGGTCGGGCAGTGGATGTTGGAGCGGCCCTAGTGAGAGAGGGCAGTGTTTGGAAACTACCTGTACTGTTGTTTGCAGATGATACTGTGTTGTTGAGTGAAGACGAAGGGGAGCTGCAAGGCTTGGTAGATGAGTTTGGGAGAGTGTGTAAGAAACGGAATCTAAAGGTGAATGTGGGGAAGAGTAAAGTGATGGTCTTCGAGAGAAGTGAAGCCAGTGAGTGTACAGTGAGATTGGATGGGAAGGAAATGGAGAATGTGAGTGAATTTAAGTACTTGGGCAGTGTGATGAGTAAGGATGGTAGTCTGGAGGGTGAAGTGCTCGAAAGGGTACAGCAGGGAAGGAAGGTTGCTGGTTCGTTGAAAGCAGTGATAAGAAACAGGGAGGTGAGCATGGAAGTGAAAAAGTTGTTACATGACAGTATTGTGATACCAACTCTGACATATGGAAGTGAAGCTTGGACCCTGTTGGAAGGACAGAAGTCAAGAGTGAGAGCAGTGGAAATGAGTTATTTGAGAGGAGCATGTGGAGTCACATGGAGAGACAGACTAACAAATGAGGAAGTGAAGGAGCGTTGTGGTGTGCTTGAGGACGTGATGGGAAGCGTTAGGAGAAACACGTTAAGGTGGTTTGGGCATGTGGAGAGGATGGAGAGTGAAAGATTGACGAGGAGAGTGTATGTGAGTGAGGTGGAGGGGGCGAGAGGGAGGGGGAGGCTGAGGATGAGATGGAGGGATGGAGTGGAGAGGTATATGAGAGAGGGGGGTGTGAGTTGGGAGCGTGATAGTGAAATGGCAGGGGACAGAGTGACATGGAGGCGATTTGTTTGTGGCCACCCCGTTCGGGATTGAGGCGTCTGGCAATAGATAGATAGATAGATAGAATTTGACAATAAATATTTCAGTTCAATTCAGTTCATGACAAATACAGTAATCTCTCTAATATCCGGGCGACCAATATCCGGTTACCTCACTGTCCGGACATCGTAGGCTGACGTTCAGAACCCAAAAATTCCAAAAAATTGCAAAAAAAAGAGACAAATCTGACTTTTTCGACGCGTCAGTTTTAATTTCCCGCACGCGCTGACCAGCTGTGTTTTTGTGCCACCCGCCTCCTCTCGCTGTCCCCCACTTCCCACCCAGTCGCCAGACCGTACACATGCTCTCGTCATGGCTGCTCACACGCTCGCTTTTGTGGTGATTCTCTACCTCCTACAGGGCTTGCTGCTCTTCTCCACCCTCTTCATCATGTGTGTGTGGTGATGGCCTCATCGCCTGAGAAGAGGAAGAGAGTGGTGTTGGCTCTTGAGAAGAAACCGGAGATATTGGAGAAGGTGGGCGCGGGATGGCCGCCCTCATGCATCCTACGTAAATTCAGCCTACCTCGCTCTACTTTGTTTGATATCAAGAGGTTCCAAGACAAACTCCACCAGTACACGGCTGACTTCGCTTAAAAAACCAGACGGAATGTGGAGAGGAAGGTGATGTTTACCCCTAAGTGTGCAGAAATCGACCATTCCACGCTCATCTGGTATCGACAACAACATGCTGCTGGTGTGTTGGTACATGGTACGGAGCTGAAAGCTGCTGCCGAGAAGTTCGCAAGGTTACACGACACCCCAGACTTCAAAGCATCTGAAGGTTGGCTCTTCGCTTTCAAGCTATGGCATGGACTTAATAACCGTAAGGCCCGTGATGAAGCTTTGGACGCCAACAAGGAGGGAATAGAAGAGTTTCAGCAGAAGGTGAAGGGCTTGATCGACAGGGAGGGCCTCACTCTCGGTCAAGTCTACAACGCTGACAGAACTGGACTATTCTATCGCTTATTGCCCACAAACTCTCGCTGAGGAGACTGAGAAGCATATACCTGGCTGCAAGCTTTCCAAGCAATGGGTGTCTGCTTTGTGCTGCGCCAATGCTAACGGCATGCACCGTTTCAAGCCCGTTATTGTTGGCCATGCAAAGCAGCCTCAGTGCCTTCATGGGTTAATGGATGTCCTTCCTGTTGTGTGGTATCATTCTTTGAAGGCTTCGTTCACAACCAAGATCTTCAGAGATTGGTTTCACCAACACTTCGTCAAGGAGGTCATCCATTATCAGACGGAGACACTGAAAATCCCACTCGACCAAGTAAAGGCCCTCCTGATTCTGGACAATGCACTTGCGCATTTGTCCAACAAGGAATTGGTGGCTGAGGATGGCCGCATTAGGTGCTTGTTTTTGCCACCTAATTCGACTGCTCTCATCCAACCAATGGAGCAGGGAGTGATTGTGGCAACAAAGAGGCTGTACCGACGGAGGTTTTTGGTCAAGGTGATGATTGTCTTCGAGGACAAGCGCAGGGAAGGACCAGACACGCGAGGCCAGCGGACTGTGAAAAACCTTCGCTGCTACAGCATCAAGTCTGCCATCTACAACTGGGCTACTGCATGGAAGGAAGTCTCCGTCAAGACTCTGGAAAGTGGTTGGTTTCGTCAGCTTCATGGAACTGACGTGGTGCATGACTTTCTGGGTTTTGAGGTGGATGACTTCCATGCATGGCTTCGTGCGGATGGAGACAATGTGGATGTGGACAAAATGCGCGAGTGGTTGGATGATGACGAGGGCGATCCTGGGTATCAGATCACGTCTGATATCGAGATTGCATCTTCTGTTGCCGGTCCTAGTACCCAGCAAGAAGATTCCGACGAGGACAGTGACAATGATGCGGAATCCTCTCAGCACATCACTACTCCAGCCATCCCCAAGCTGAGCGCACTCCGGGAACATGTGGAGTTCGTCCTGGACTTCCTAGAACACCCAGACTGTGGCAGGGAGATGGGGCCCTTGGGACTTGTGGAGGAAGTGCGAGCTTTCAGTCAGCGCATCATTAATCGTCAGAATCATTGTTGCTTGCATCAATCAACCATTGACAGTTTTTTCAGGCCCGTCACCCCTGCTGTGCTCAGCCCTCGCTCCACACCATTGCCTCACCAAGACTGGCCTTCAAGCTCCGAGCCAAAGCCCAGCGCATCGGCCACGGTGGAGTCACCACTGGATGTGAATTTGCGGCTCTCCTTAGAGTCCTCTGTAGTGGGTAGCCCATCACCACGTCCCTCCGACGAGCCCCTAGGCCGCCTCCAGCAGCTCCTCCCAGACTCTGACAGTGATTAAGCACCAAGGACTCACCACTAGACCACACAGGAATTAACAGTGATGTGATGTGATTTTACAGTCATGAAAAGAACAGTAATGTGAAGGAAAACGTTCTGAAAAGTCCTGGTGAAAAGTGCTGGTGAAGTGCTGCGCAAGTGCCAAGGATTTAGTGAATTGCATCGATGAATTCTTGCAGGTGCCTCAGGTGCACCTTCATACTGTCAGAGTCTGAGAGGATGGAGCGGGTTATTCCTCAGGATGGCCACAGCCTTGTCATAAGTACCCTAACCAGCAAAAATCATTGTTTTGTTCTTCCCATATCATTAATTTCTTGCATAGACTGTGTGAAGGGTCATTTCCATAATGATTTTCATGTCTAACCTTTTTTCAGCATACTGTAAAGTGGTAAAAAATTTCCATAAATCTAAATCATAATTTCCTGTTATCAATTTATTTTTTCATGCATTGTGACCAATAGTATTTATGTGCACAAGCTGTGAAAAAGGTGATTTTCAGTTATTTCCATGTCCGGTACTTATTTTCAGCATGCTGTAGAATGGTGAACACCTTTGCCATACTCAACTCTTAATCATCATTTTTCTTGTAACAGTTTATTTATTTGAGGCTTTGTATCCCATATTTTAGTGCATAAGTTGTGAGAAAGGGTGATTTTCATAGTGATTGCCATGTCCAATACTTACTTACACTAAGCTGCCAAGTGGTGAACACCTATGCCTTACCCACCTCGAAATCATCATTTTCTGGTTAAAATTCAATGAATTCATACTTTGTGTTCATTATTTTAGTGCATAAGATGTGAGAAAGGATGATTTTCATAGTGATTGCCATGTCCAATACTTACACTAGGCTGCCAAGTGGTGAACATCTCTGCCTTACTCACCTCAAACTCATCATTTTTTGGTTAAAATTAAATTAATTCATGCTTTGTTTTCATTTTCGTTTTCGTTTTTGAAGGCTCCAACATGCTTGCATGCGTCTGCCTCGGTCACCTAATGGCAGCTCTCCATGCTGCTTGATCTTTGGCAGCCTCCTTTTTCAATCCCTTAACCCTGAGGTCGCACTTAATGACCTCGTCCCATGTCTTTCTTGGTCCACCCCTCCCAACCCCTCTCCCAATATTAACACTTCTCACCCTCTGTACCCAATTATCATCCCCCATCCTCTCCACATGTCCAAACCACCTCAGCCTACCTCTCCTCATCACAACACCAATACACTCCAGTCCCTTCCTACCTCTCAACCCCATCCATTGTAAACCCAGCCCCCCCAGGCCTTGCAAGCAGGGACGCACTGCACGTCCACCTAATCATTGTCATTTCTCTACGTTTGAGCCTGCGAATATCCTCTTCCGTTACTGCCCTGGTCTCCCTACCATACAGCATCACACTCCTAACACATGCTGCATACAAAGACCCCTTAGCACGTAAGGAGAGTCCTTTCAATGTCGGGAGAGGCAACAGCTCCCTGAACTTATTCCAACCACTTCTCACTCTAGCAACCGAGCTAACTCCAGCCCCACCTCCGGCACATAACATGTCTCCCAGATAACAAAACTCTTCACACACTCAAGAGACTCACCAGCAAGTTCAGTCATTTCACGCCTAACAGTCTCCACCTGCTTTCCCCGACATGCCGCACACATAAAATCAACATTATCTCTCAGTCTACCTCTAATACCACTACATCTCTTGTGCACCCATTTATCACAAACACTGCACAAGATGGAATTACTTCCCACACCCTTGTGGCAAACAGCAAATGGCTACTCTCCCTCTCCTCTGATTGTACCACCACCAATCCTAGATATCATCACTTTTGTTTTATCTGCATTTACCCTTAAGCCCTTGTGCCCCATACCATCTCTCCATTTCTTAATCTTTCCTCCGCCTCCTTTTCATTCTTTGCTATCAACACCAAACCATCAGCATACAACATCTCCCATGGGAGTCCATCTCTGAAGTCACGTGAGAGGGCTTCAAGCACCATGATAAACAACAAGGAACTCAAAACTGACCCCTGATGCACACCAACATTCACGGAATACTCATCACTCAAAACTCCATTCAC
>JAGKTI010037945.1:227-10806 GCA_018397915.1 Birgus latro | reverse complement strand
GCTATCTACCCACCAAATTTGCTCCAAATCTCTCTTTTACAGTAGTTTTTGAGTGATCCTGCCAAGTCAAACAAACTAATAAACAAACAAACAAACATGAGTGAAAACATACTCTCCTTGTCGGAGGGAATAAAGGCATTACAGAGACACCATAACTCAGCAAAGGCAGCACCATTTTCCTTTTTTTATTTTTAACCTTTATTTCCCAGAAGTTAATTATTTTTTCTTCTCATGGTTCCTAGCAATTATTCCAGATATGGTGCAATGCCATCCTGCAGCTTTTCCTGGGATAAAATTGCTAAGATCCAAACAGACAGAAAGACAGAGAAACAAATCGAGCAAAAGATAAAATTTCGTTTGTCTAAGCAATATTACCCTTNCCTCTGTACTCTCACCTTTCCTCTGTATCAAAGCCTCCATAACACCTGCTACCTTATTTGACTGAGGCACTCTACTTTCTAGTTCCTTTACACATTTCTCTCCCTTTTTCACCACTGCAGCTCATTCCCAAACTCTTTAACTGCTTTCATTCACTCTACATTCGTCAACTCCTCGGTGTGACTCACATTCTCTTTCAGCATTTGGGTCTACTATTTTACACTTATCTGCATTTACTGTCAGACCTCGTCGCTCAAAGACATTCCCTGAAATCTAACCCAGTCGTACAGATACTGTTATAAGTTGATCTTGTTAAGTTGGAGTGTGACCTAGGCCTGTGGCCTTGACCTTCGACATACTGTTTTTAAAAGGTTTACTCCCTGGCTGACCCCTTAACCCTTCCAATAAATTTGGTTAAAATCAGGCAATAACCGTTGAGGTATTTTCTTAACACACACATGCGCCCCCGCCGATCAAAACAATACACTGTTCTCGGTTAATGAAAGCTGGTGTAATTATAAAGTGCTGGCCATCTCAGTCAGTGCTTGTCCTTTAAGCTTATTCTCCTTAATTATGACGAATTCGTCACTGCCTCATCAGCTACTTTTTTTTTTTTGATCAGTTGCAGGACTGGTAAAATGCGTCGTAGTTATTTCGCAGCTACAATGGGTTAAGAAAGGCATTACCTATGCCCCTGTTCGTTCCATGGCAATAACTTTCCTCTTCTGATCTTGGTAATACCAACAAGATCTACGAGGCTAATGTTTTGTGTAATACCTGTAGCTTGTACAAATATGTGTATACTTATTTAACCACCATGCACTTCACAATCAAAGAAAAGTGGATATTAGAATTATAAAATACGAAAGAAAATTAACATAAAAGATTATTTAATTATTACACTGAATTAACATTAAACTAGGCCAGGATTATGTATAAGTACGTCCCTGGTGCTGTCAGATGTATCAAGCTATCTCAAGATAACGAAAATATCTTCAGTGGTCATAATCCAGAACACATGCAGTCATCAATCGCCATGATCACTGCACTTCAGGGCCTTACGTCATCAGCCCCCCCCTCTCTCTCTCTCTCACACACACACCCCCACCCCCACACACACCCTCTCTCACACCAATGCACACACGCACACACACTCACACACACACACACACACTCACACACTCACACACTCACACCTTCATCGCATCCACCACACTTCTTTTAAAGAAATCTCCTCCTGGATACAGCATCATCATATATACTAAAGCGACCCCTCTTCTCTTGCTTCTCTTTTGCCTTCCCTTCGCTTCCTTTATCCATTGTTCTCCCCTCTTCTCCCCTCATTTCCTCTTCCGCCTCTCCCCGTCCTTCTTACCCCCTCCCCTCACAACGAGAGAGACTAGCAGCGCCTATCTCCTCCCTCCCTCCCTCCCTTTCTGTGTGTGTGTGTGGATTTCATTCATTATTTAAGTCAGTGTCAGTAACCAAATTCTGAGAGGCTCTTTATAAAATAAGATGAAAATTTTTGACATAAAGATAGGACTGACTTAATGATTAGAGGCTCGAGTGTTGCAGCTGCGCAAGGCTTACATGAAGTAGTGTTAGTACCACCTTTAACATACGGATGTGAGACTATGGTGTGGCATTTAAATGAAAAGCCGAGAATAAAAGCAGTGGAGATGGGACTGTCGAAGAATGTAAGTGGAGTACAGAGAGTGGATAGGATACGGAATAATGTGATTCGTGAACGATGCAGAGTGAGGAAGTCTGTGGACACCAGTGTTTGGTCATGTGGAGAGAATGGATGACAAAAGAGTGGTGAAAAAGGTATATCTGAGCGAATATGAAGGACGGAGGAGTCAAGAAGAAGGGGGAGGGATATGGTGGATGAGTGTGAGGAACAGAGGTACGGAAGTTGGTGAGGCTAAGGGACTGACAATAAACTGAGGTGGCTGGATGAATTTTGTGCGGAGAAGAGCATGAACAGGTTTCTGGCATCCTTTTTTAACGTAACAGCGTTCTGACTGACTCAATCAGATAGGTATATGTAAAGCTGTAGAACTTGCTGAAATTGTTTTTATTTTATCTGATGAAGCCAGGATTCCGTAGGCTTTATATATATATCCTAAACATATCGTACAACTAAACAATCTGTTCCCCCCGTCCGGCACAACACGCGACTGAACATTGGAATCACGCCGCCAGTTCAATACACCGATCAAACTTAATCTGCCCTTGCATAACTTTACGCAGACAAGTCAAACCTAACTAAACTATCCTAGCCTAATGCAATATAACCTAGCCTAACGTAACGTAACTGTGCCTAACCTACCTCAGCTTAATCTGAAATTAAACTAGATTATACTATATCATCGTCACTCTGACCTGTATTCCACCGAATGATGGGAGAGTTAATAAAAGCCATGAAAAGAGAAAGTACATTAATAAAGTGGGAGAAATGCAGTATCAGCAGCAGACTACACCCAGTTAAATGATGCAGACATTCATTCCCACAATCAGACTTCCAGTATAATCATCAGCACACAGGGAGGAGGGGGAGGGGGGGAGGGGAAACTGTACTGAATTATACACCTCTTTACAGATGGCCTCACAAACATCTACAACACAGCCAGTCCAACTACCAACTGATAAATACGTAAACTTTGATTCCGATCTGCCATTTATCTTTCCTCAACAGAGCAACTCTCCCTTTACAACGCCCATGCATGCATATACGTGACCTTGCGCACTTCATACCCTTCCACTCATCCATATCACGTCATTTAATCTTAGCTTCACATAGCTCCATCACATCATGCCTAGCATCTTTGAATACGTTCACTACTTCTGCTCATGTGTATTTATCATTCACTCCTCTCACATTCCACAGAGAAATACAGACCTGACTATTAATCCTGAGATGTAGGTAAACATAGGACCCACACCCGAAGCTTCTTGGATGTTTGCCAAGAGAAAAATTAATGGTGGGGATCTCTTACCGCACCACCCTCTCCCTTTTCCTCCAGCTAAGTACACAAGGTTTCTGCGGTAATATTTTTATTTCTTTTCTATCAGAATTCCAGTTTATAAGGTTACGACCCTGAAAAATAAATTATTTCCTGGAGAGTAGGAAGTAATTTGACTTGTCACTCGGCATACAGTCATTAGCATATAACGCTACGTCGACTGTGTAGTTGGTGGGAAACCACACTAACGACGTAAAATATATAATACAAACATTATTTCGAACTGTTCCTCCAGTCCGTCACAGCACGCAACTCAACCTTTGCCATCTTAATCGATCTATTCTATCACAACCCACAATCAAGCCTTGACTTTCTTAATCCCTTGAGTGAAATAAAATATTTTATGTACTTTTGCTATCTGCATGATTATGATCCGATTGAGATAAGGATAAGCTTACCGTATAGAAAGGGTTAGCTACATCATTCATTAGCCTCATTTTCCCAAAGTGTTTTATCTGAACTAAGAAGAAAGAATAGGAGAAAAATAATAAAGCAAAATTACATAATCGTACTGAGGTCTCCAAACTCCTTCCTAATTCAACCCATTGTAACCTTACATTCATAATCACAGCCCCAGCTCTCCACACACCCTCCACGCGAACCTCAGAGTTACAGTGTCACCCGTATCTCAGCCCCGCCATTTCCCACATTACTCTTGTTTCTCAAATAGCACCCGAGTGCTTATTACTCTATAAATTGTTCGGAATTTTGGTCGTTTCTGCTTTGATATAACGCGCAGTCAACTCCAAACTTGCATGAACATTCCGTATTGCTCACCGTACGGCACACGCTAAAATCACAGGCACGGTACGGCCGCGCTCTCACGTGCCACTTTTACGTAGAGATTTTTTCCCCCTCAGATTTATATAATATAGAGGCAGGATATTCCATAGAGTTGAGTTAATCCCTTAAATCTGGTGACATATTTTCTGTGTTACTCTTGCTACGGCCAGAGCCCTAGTAGTGAAGTAGATAATTAGGGCTTTAAAAGACTCCTACAGTTCTAAACAATCTTTAGGAAACTGAACAAAATCGTCTAGTGATAGCAAGTCCGACTGGAAAAATATTAAGCCCACATTTTGGGATCATCTTTCTATGCAGAGGCGGATAATTTTGTCGAGTATTCAATTAAACCCCTTCAGTGTGATGACGTACATTTTCAGTTTACTCTTGCTACCACTAAGTGAATATTATCGGAGAGAAATGTATGAAGGGAAAGACTCGTTTCGAAAAGTTTATCTTATGGTGAATAAAATCATCTGAAGACACAGGGCTGAAGGCGCTAACACCTTCAATACGCCAACGTACTCATTTCATTCTCGCTATTTTCAAACGAATAACTCACATCTAAAAAGGTCTGTGGCACTGCATAATTATCCAGTACCTCCTGTTGGAAGATGACGACTCTATAAATCTGAAGAAAGGCAATTTTGGGGTAGCATGATAAACAAAATGTTGTCACAGTAGTAAAAGAGAGTTGTGTAAGGAGGAATGATAACTCATTCTTCTTTCCAATGGAGAGATTTTTAGCAGTGGAGGTTAAATATCGTCTCCCTCTATCCCTCAAACTAGTTGAAGAAAATCAAGAGAAGAAAGAAAATATTAAAAATAACAAGCCGGTTGGCGAAGATGGCCAGCTCTAGGCGGATCAATCTTTGTCAGCAAAAGGAAGTAAGTTTCGTTATGAAAAGTCACTCCTGTATGGTGGTACCGAAGGTCATCATCCCACCCAATAAGCATGGCTCTGGGTCAATAACCTTCAGATCCTTAGCATTTTGCACGAGCCCTGTTGTGATATTAGCGATATTCCGCCGAAGCGCATTTGATGACATTTAACCCCTGACCTGGTGGAAATAGGTCATGCATGGACGAAACACGCCTGTAGTACTCATTAACGCCCGTAAGCATGCTAAGTTTCACTCGATTCCATCCACCCACTGTGGAGCTACGGAACTTGAAACTTGCAGAATGGTCCACCAGAGGTACAACTTCTAGGTGGCGCTGCCAGCGACTGGAAGTGAGTTTCTATATTAAATGCCATTTTTTTTTTTTATGGAAGTGCAACATTCTACCCAAGAATAATGGTTCTGGCTTAATAATCTTCAGAGCCTTAGCATTTCGCGCGAGCATAGTCGTGATTTTAGCTATTTTTCACCGTTTTCACATTTGATGACATTTGACCCCTGACCTGGCCAATGAAGTACACAGGTATACAATAGAAACTTGTAGAACTAGTCAGTGTCTATAAGCATGAAAAGTTTCATTCAATTCCATCGAGGGGAACATTTTTGAAAACCGATATTGGTTCCTATGGACGCTGAGGCCAATCTTCGCAAGGTTACCATGCAAAACCTAGACGATGGAGAGGAAAATTCATAGCACACTTCCAATAGGGAATGACCTCAAGATTACGCCTAAAGAAGTCAGAGCTTTCTACACCCATTAGTAATAATTTTACAGCTCAAAGCGTGAAATGTGCGAAAAAAGAGGTTTGTCGGGATTCGCAAGGCAATGAATAGTTGCCTAGCAACCAAAACCTTGCGGACACAACTAGGTCAAAGGCTGGTCATTGTGTCCAAGTTTATTGAGAATCTGAAGGGAAGAAGTGCCTGGCACAATTAAACAAGAAAGAAAGACCAAAAGAAAGAAACCAAGTAAGAAATCAACACATTCATACCATCAGCATTCCAATACCATGACCGTCTACGCCTGGATGTGTGGTCACGTCTCATCGGTATTCAAGGCTCACGTCTTCCCTCTCGCTGAGCTTTATGGATCTTAGTGGTTTTCGGCACTAAAGAGGAGGGGACGGGGGGGCATGAGAAACAGGTGGAAGGGGGTGAAAGGAAGGATGGAAGGACGGACCAAGATAGCTGGAAAGAAGGAGGATGGTCAGAGGGACAGAGGTAGAGGGATGGAGGGAAGTAGAGTTGCGAGGAGTAGCAGTTGAAAGGAAAGGTGGGTTGCAAAGAAGGAAGGGAAATTTGGGAAGCAGAAGAAAGGAGAGGAGGAAGGACTAGGTGGATATGGATGGCAGGAGGTAGGAAGGAGAAATCAGGAGGGTAAGAAGGAAGTCGCAGGGAAGAAACGACCCAGGCATTAGGAGGGAATGAGTAAAATGGAGAAAACAAGGTTGAAAGGAAGAAAATAAAGAGGATGAAGAAAGGAAGGGTGGGCAAGGAGGCTTGGACGGCAAGAAGAATAATGGTGGAAAGAAGTGGGTTGGGACGAATGAGGAAAATTGATGGACGAAAGGAAGCGAGGAAGAGGATTAGAAGAAAGATATGGGGGTAGGGCGAAGGGAGATACGGCAGAGAGGACGCTGAGAAAATGTTGTGAGGAAAGATGTACTGAGAGCGTGACAGATGGCAGAAAGGAAGGAAGGCGAATTTGGGAGGTAAAATGAGGAAGAGAAATGGGTTGAAGGTTAGAAGAAAGACAGAGGGATGGAGGAAGGTTGGGAGGAAAGAGAAGGACTGGAAGTAAAGGGAAAAGGTTTAAAAGAAGAAGAATGGGGGAGGGAAGGCGAGTATGGAGGAAAGGAAGGACAGTATGGAGGGAAGGCTTGCCGAAAAGATGATGATGGTGAGCACTAATAAATATCTATTAAGTAAAGTCATAGACCCAACAAGACGACGACGTTCAGTGTAGATATAGATCACATACCAAAAACCTAATCCGACTGAAAGCATAATCCAAAAGTCTTAAAAGCCAATCTCAAGAGCCAATATCCAGACAGAACAGTACTCAAAGAAGGAAAGATGGCAACATAGGAGCATAATTGTGAATCAAAAGTGGGTTTTTCGTAAAAGGTGATACAAAATAGCTCAACTGAAGTGCATTAAATGATTACAGAGTCGTCGATTACAATTTCAGGATGTGAAGGAAGAAGAGTCCTAGATCTGCTTATAATCAAATTATGATTTTTCTTTTTTGCAGGGTTTCACTTCATACCCCACTGATCGTACCAGTGTACTGTCGACCTGATTTCTCTCGGCAGGAGACGAAATGGGAGAATATAAAAATGTCTAATCAGGGTATGCAGTCATATCAGGAACTCCGAATCACATTCTCGTATCACTCAAAAAGAAGAATGAAGGGGCTATAATTACTATCTACCACCACATGCCATTGTCTGATAGTAAAAATGTAAGTTAGAAATTATAGTTAAAATAAAAACTCCACTCAAAATGGAACCCAGATTACATATCAGTGCCTTATGATTAACTAGAGAGAATAATGAACTGAAATCAAGAGAAAATAATTTCCACTATTGCCCACCATCCAATGATCCTTGCAAAGCATAAGCGAGAACGAGAGGATCATCACAGATACCTGAGCCCTTCCTAAATTAATATTGCCTTGGTGAATAAATTTAATCATTATAAGTTTATCGTTGCCTGGCGATCAGGAGCTAAAAAAAAAAGAAAAGAAAAAAAACAAAGGTGAAGCTACAGTAATGGAGATTGGGATGAGCAGCGTCAGGTGAGCCCTTTGGAATGGGAGACACATTAGCGGTACACCATCATGCTGAAATGAGACTCGACATTTAAAAATTCTTAAAAAAGAAAAAAAAGCGAGTTTGAGTGCATGTACGTTGCTAATTCCTTTAAAAACAGAGGGAAAAAAAAGGATTAGTTCCACCACAGGAATCCTAATTATTCAAAAGACTGCAACTCAATGGATCTAAAAACCAAGAATGTGAACTAGGTTCAGGGAAGCATGAATGTAACAGCGGAACCATCTGATCACTATGTTTATTCTCAAAGCCGGAAACTAGGACCTGTGCTTTCTCATAAGGATCAAATGCAACCGAACCATCGAGCTAACAGAATGGTGGCAAAGCGCTACAAATAACAGACTCTTTCGAAAAACCATTTGTGTGGCTGAGAAGCAACAATTTAAGTGTTGTAGAGAATTTCTCCATAGTTTCAAAATAAACTAAACACTTTTTATTGAGATCTTGTGTTTTTTAATTAGACCATTCTCGAACGATCTGTTGTGAATTTGTAGGTAAATCTTGGTAGCAAAATTTTGTACTGGAACTAAGGATATATAGACAGATATAAAAGGATGGATTGGTAGAAACAGACAGATGATTAGACAGACAGAGAGATGGATGAATGGAAAAGATAGGTAATGTTAGGTGACTGAATGGAAGCATACTGTACAGAGATAGACGGATTTGTGTAGTAGTGAAAATAGACAGATGGGTGGATGGAAAGTGCAATAAATAAATAGATCGGTTAGATGACTGGATGGATAGAGATAGAAAAACAGGTTGTATACATGGATGGATGAACAAATGGATGGAGAGAAACATGGGTATACTCAACTACATCAGGCAGAAGGGCACAGTACCGAGCGTTGCCACAGTTATCTCTTTCTCCGTTTTATGAGTTTCCAAGTACACTAAAATGCTTTTTGCTGAGCCTTCATGTTTTTTACTTAACCATTTCTCGTACAGTCCGGTGAGAAACAGCTTCTGTATTCTAACATTAGAGGTTCAGTGCGAAACTTTCGGCTCATGGCATTGCAGATGAGGGCTAGTAGAAATTGTCTTGCAGTGTGCATGTTCATCTTGGTATTACAAGCTCCATGTTAGTGATGGCAGGGATAAAATTTTCAGAAACGGAGTGGCGCCAATGCAATCATAGGACCGGTAGTCGTGGCGCTGCACGCACTAAATTCATTGAATCTCGCTCTCCATTCTCTTTTTTTCCTGCTCTCAGTGTTTACCGTTGCTTCCCACGCTCTCACTGCTCCCATTCTCTTCCTGCTTAAACAACCTTGGCCTCCCTCTCCACCCCTTCTCCTCCCACTCATCCCTGTCCCACTCTCCTCACCCTCACCTGTGCAGTTTCTTATACCTTCAAGCTCGCTCCCACTCCTCAGACCTCCTTACCCTCAATTGTACTTATTTTCTCGCTTTTTTCAGGTATTCTCCTTTCTTGATCCCTGACTGTTCCTCATTGTACTGCTCCTTTCCCTTCTCTTCTCTCATATATCTTTCTTCCTCCATTCTTCTTTCTCAGAACATTTTGTCTTCTTGCATCTTTCCCTTACCCCTTGCCTCGTCTCACTGCCAGCTCAATTCTTGTATTATTTTTACCTCTTCATATTCCCTTATTGCTCCTTCCTTTCTCCCCTCCTCTGTCTTGCATCCCTTTCGGCAAGTCAATACCTCTCATTTCTAATTAATTAATTTATTTATCGTGACTTCCTCTCTCATTACCCAAGCATGTCACTTCTCTTTCTCTCCCCCCACCATTTCTTTCTTTACGTCTTGCTCTCTACTTTATTTTTATCGCTTTCGTTAAGTTAGTACGACTTCTTCCTTTACTTTTATCAATGTCTTCCTCTCCTTTGTCAAGAATGTCACTTATAATCTTCTCCCCACAAACTTTTCCTTTTCTTTTTCCTCTATCCACCCTTAAAAACTATATCCCGTCAGTTTTGTCTCCTCTTCCATTGCGTTTTTCCACCCACGTCCTGTTTTCCCATCTCCAAATATGTCACTTCCCCTTCCTCCATTTCTTCTTTCTTTCCTTCTCGTCACTTTCACGATCACTTATTCCTTTCCTCACATTCTTCTCGTTCCTTCAAGCTGCATATGCAGTTCAATTTTGTTTCCTTCTTTTCCTACTCCTTTCCCTCCTTCCTCTCTTTCCTTTCCTCCTTCCCTCCTTGTCTCTTTCCCTTCTTCCTTTCCTCCCTGTCTCCCTCCATCTTTCTTTCCACCCCTGCAGCTCCGCCTGCACATCTCACCGCCCTGCATCTCCCTAATTGTGTGTTCTCCCACGTGCCTTCTTTACGGTCCACACTACACCACACCTTGCCCCGTTTAATGAAGGTGAGAAATGAATGGCCCGATGCTAATGAGGAAACCAGGTAAACGACCCTAAATTATCGCACTTAAAGAGGTTGTATCCCAGACGAGGTTTTCTTTTCATAACTTTCTTGCATACACCCAATAGAGCTTCAGATTACATAACCTAATTCGAATGTTGCATGGCTGACAATTCACTGAGTGCTAATCTAATGATGATATATGCCTAATTATTCGGATAAGACATATCGATATTTATATGGTGAACGAACGTCATAGGTTAGTTAAAGACGAAATTACTACACAAAAAGTTAGTGGTAGATGTTTAATGTTTGACCGGGTGCGT
>JAGKTI010037943.1:0-10806 GCA_018397915.1 Birgus latro | reverse complement strand
TTTGAGGGATAAGATGACAGTCTGGACTGTAGGGAAATCACAGGGAGGAGCCGAGTCACTTTATTACCATTATGTATTCTTGTCATTCTGCAAAATATTAATAGACTCTCCACAGTGAAATCGATAAAAACAATATTCATTACTACCTTCAGGACGACGACGTAATTTTAATCTTGCTAACATTAAGTGAAACATTCGTACTAGTTGACATCTCCCGTAGTGAAGGCCTAGAAACGCTGTTACTTAACCATCAACACAATCTTTTTTTTATTTTTTACCTTTCCACGAGTGATAGAGAACTCCGCTACAGATTATAAATCGTGTCCATTCTTGTCTCTCACACAATAACGTCTTTTCGTAGCTTACACTTGTGGCCAGACGAACTGATAAACGCTCTCTCCTTAAGACTATTTTAATTACCAGCAAACGATCTTGACTTTTTGTCAGAAAGCAAACTAGTCAAGTTTTGTGAAATATTTCGTGTTCAGTATGTTAGGTCATAGTATCTAGCCTCTACTGTTGTTCAGACTGCTAGCAGCACCTGTAGGGCATGGGTCAACACTTCATCCTACCCACACACATACACTGACACTCTCACACCTCATGTCTGTGATCTCTCATCTTTGCCCAATCACCTGTCTGACGTGATCTGTTCTGGGTCCGTTTGGAGTTCGTCCAGGACGCGTCTCATATCCTCGGGACCACAGCGCCACTCCAGTGAGTGAGTTCAGTGACTGAGTTACCACCGACTGCACCGAGTCTCTGAGGTGCGTGTTGCGCACGTGTGTATGTCGAGTGTCACTGTCTCGCACTCTCCTGGTCGTTGACGGCTTGATACAATTACAGAGCAGCCATTACAGAGTCTGAAGTTAGCAACAGTAGCATAACCATGTCATCAAGTGAGGTGTGGCAGTATTTTGAAAATGTGTCCAAAGATGTTTCAAAGTGCAAACTGTATAAACAAAACTTTTCTAGAAAAGGAAGAACAAGATCTCACCTTAGATACCAACCGAGTAGTAAGTATCCAAAAGCTTCTTAAGCTATGGTAAACAAAGAGGACGAGAACATGGAAAGCAAGAAGAGAAAAACATTTCCGACGCCATTGGTGAAAATAAAACAGCAAAGTTTGGAAAGCTGCTTTGAGAAGAAAATGTATGGGATTCTCAGAACCCAAAAGCACAAGGTCTAGAATCTCTGGATCGTTACGTTGCCGAGATGATAGTCATCGATGATTTGCCATTTTAACATGTAAAAGCCATCGGATTTGTAAGCTTAATGCAAGAGGCAGCACTACTATATCCACTGAGACATCACAAGTTCTACAGAGACCTAATTTGTTTTATACAATCTTACTGAAAATAATTTTTTTGATTCCATCAAAACATTGAAAGAGTCTACCAAATTAACATTCGCAACTCATGAGTGGTAAGATACTGAATCTGGTTTGTCTCTTTTCCCACTGACGAGTCATTGCATTGATAAGGGCTTCAAGCGTCAAAATTACATTTTATGTGTACAGCCACTCTCTGAACGCCACACCGGAGAATATTTAAGTAATGTATTCAACTCGATGCTTGAAAAATGGAGCAGTTCCTCAGACAGTGCCCACTGTCATGAGGAACTGCATTTCTCGGTCAAGCACGGCATATTTTCACAGAAAATCAATTGCATACCTCATCTCTAAATGCAGATCTATAGCCACTCACATCAAACCCTCAACCATGGCACAAGAAGAATTAAATAAAATTCAACTCGGAATAAATGCTTCTCAGTTATCAGAGATAAGTATGATGTTTGCACTGGATGGAGCTGCACGCCGGAGTTGATAGTTAGAATGAATGATCTTATGGACCCACTTTGTTTGCGATAGAAAACTCTAAAATCAAGTCACCTAGTGCTGAAGACGAGTCCCTTCTGACAAACTGCATCACTTTTTATCAAGCGGTTTGAGGATATTACCAAGAAAATCAGCAGCGCGTCATTGTCGATATCTGAAGTCATACCTTTTGTAACTACACTCAAAATGGTAATCAAGTCACACATCGATGAATGCCCTGGCATATTGAGCTTAGGACAAAATATAATGGACGAATTATTGAAGAGGTTTTATTCAGCAGAACTAGAAAGTAATGACACGTAAGCTGTGGCCACGTTTTTGGACCCAAGACATAAGGCGATATTTCTTTCATGTCAATTCGTTTCAGACAGAGTGAAGAACAGCACCGCTCGTTTGTCTGTAGGACATCGGTCGAGTGCTCAAGAAGAAATGAAAAGAAAAAAAAATCAGGTACATCTCAAGTTTCTCAACCATACACAAACATAGATTTTACTTCAGTGCTTAACACAGTCCTTCGATCAAGCAGTGATGTTGAAGATGATAACAATCTTTAGCAGCAAAGTCAGCATACGTAAAAAATCATCGACCAGTACCACAAAGAGAAACTCATTGTTGCGGCTGAAGATCCCTTGACTTGGTGGAGAATGTATAAAGAAACGTATCATATTCTCCCTCAGTTAGCGTGGACGTTCTTGGCTTGGCTTGCCTTTCATCAAGCGTTGCCAATGAACAACTCTTCAGTGGTCTGTATATTGAAAAGAGGAACAGGGTTTCTGAGAGATGAGGATTTATTTCTTAAATATAACCTCACAACACTCAAATTCAGTTATAGTAATAATAGTATATCATGTCAACAAATTTTTCACTTGTTCGTGATATATCATCTCAGTGCACAACAGCTACAAAGTATAAATATAAAGTACAGTCAAAACTGTATAGTAATACATACAATTCCTCTTTCAACGGGTGAAGGTTGAGGAAGGAGGTTGGTGGATTGCATGTAAGAGTTGAGTCCTCGTCCCACATCCTGGTAACATAGAAAATTGATAGAAATCTTTTCATTCAATTTTCTATGGCTGAAACTCTTACGACGAAATTACCTCGTACAAAAATACATGAATAACTCACATTTCTGTCATCAAACAGAATATTCGCATTCATTTTCGCGAATATTGAACATTTATATTCGCATTTGCGTTCACGAATGTTGAAAAAACATCCATTCAGGTCATCACTACTACAGAACACTAGACAGTGTCAAATTACTAATAATTTAAATATGTGCCTGTGTTGCTGACTTATTAAGTAAGTTGGCAGGCAGGCAGTGAGGGAGGCTGGCACTGAGGAAGGTAGGGAGATTGCCAGGGAGGTAGGTAGAGTGGTGGACAGGAGGTAGAGGTGCAGGGAAGTAGAGAGAGAGGGAGAGATGTAGGTAGGCAAGGATGCAGCCAGGGAGTGAAGTGGGTGAGTAGATAGGGCAGTAGGAAGGATGGTAACCAGGGAAATGGTCAGAAAATTATGTGCCCAAGGAGGAAAGCAGGTAGCGAGGTAAATAGACAGGGAGATTGGTATTAGGGGAGAAGCAACAAAAGAGCGATTTAATCCTTTGTATGCTAATGGAGTGATTTTCATCTTAACAGATCGCATTGCCTAACAGTGGCTGTAAACTCTGATGTCAATGCATAGAAAATTTACTGGACACGGCAAAGATTACGTGAGAATTCATCTTCAGGAATCTGGTGTGGCAGCACACAGATGGTATCTTTAACCTGCCACGTCCCGTCAACATATGGGGACGTCAGAACTTTTTTTTAAATCTGACACCCATTGACGTACTGGTACGTTCTGCAATTACGAGGTCCATCATTTGCACATTTTTCAAGTTTCGAAGGTGATTTTTGTACGCATATGTGGGAGACCATCCTCTACCCGCCACCAGGCAGTGACACTGCCTGACCCTGCATGACTTCCCCCCCCCACATGCTATTGACTTTGCAACTCACCTGTTAGCAGTGACCTGGCCAGTAAAAACGTATCACACCACGATCTTTCCAATGACGAAATTCATGGCAAGAGTGATTCCCCAATCGCTGACGATGTGGAGGACAAAGATTACATGGTGCCAGAGAAAGAAATGAGCAGAAATGATGGAGGTAACATCACCAAGGAAGGTGTGGTATGCTGATGTGTTTGGTGAGTAAAACAATGCTTATATCTCCCATACTATTGTGTGAAAACCAATATATTCTTGTACTACATATAATTTCGTACCAAATGAACAAATATCTACCTGTTCTGAGTGGTTTGCAATAGTTACTGCTACCACAGAAAAAGTGAGAGCAGCAGCAGGGCTCCAGAGAAGATGGTACTAGGTGTTGGGATGGTCACCTGTACAGCGCACTTCGAAGCTCAGATGAGCACTTTTGGGGGGGTTTCCAATTTTTCTCATAAAAAGTGGAGGTTGGAGCCCCCAAAAAAAAAATCGCTTGGGTTGGGGGGGGGGGGGTGATTGGTGAAAAATCTGCCGGGACATGGCAGGTTAACCAGCCCCGCGCCATCGACGTAGGCTACGTGTACTTGCGCCCCTATATGCGCGGACAGTGCTATTGATATACATGTACGTCTGCAAGTTAATATACTGTATTTACCAAAATTCGAGAATTTAAAATAGGCGCCAAAAAATTGGCTGGGATATTCCTGCACTGCTTTAGGCCTCTCTAGGCCTCCCTATGTCATCTATATACCAACAAGAGTTTTCGGCTTGAATAGCATAGTTACCGATGAAGAAAACGAAGATCTACATCAACTCTATGGGTGTCGGAGGCGACTGATAAAGACTATGGGCGTTACTCTGACGTTTTCAGCCACCTGGTCAGGGAGAATAGAGCTCAAAATCAACCTAAATGGCATCTGTGAGTACTTTTATGGTTTTTCTCCATGTTTTCTCATCATTTCTAACCTATCTAGCAAAAAAAGAATAAAGGTGGAAAATTGGCTGGCACCACGGCTCCATGAGGGTCCAAAGTGTGCTGGTACTCGGCTGGTTAAATGAGTGGAGTAATTACGACGATATTCAGCATAACAATAGCATATGGGCAGGGAATTTTCTTGGGACTGAAGGTAGACAAGTAATTTTTTTGTTCAGATGGTACTAAATGGCCTTAGGACGACAAAGGAAAGTTGCAGGGAAAGGAATTGTGAGTAGGGCAGCTTTGGGAGTGTATGGCATGTGTGTGGATTGTAAAACTTGTCAGTGAACTTCTGAAAATGTAGTATCACTGTACATCAGAAAAAGAGCAGATTAAAGGCGTTTTGGGATATATATCACGACGGAGCAAAAATGAATACAACAGGATGGACGTGAAAATGAAGGAACGAACAATAATTTGTCCATCAGTTGATATGATGCGTAGGCATTCTAGTATGATGGTGTTTTGGTGCTAATCTTGACACATGATAGTGAAATGTGAAGTATGTCAAAAGAACAGACGCCATGTATGAATGTGGTAAATACGACTTGCTGAAACTTAAAGCTGCCTTTTAACAAAACGCTTACATTATCCTTTTCTGTCTTTGCAGAGAGTTTAACCAACCAGTTATTTTTTTATTTCCACTCTACAGACGGTGTTGATATTCCTTTGCTCACATCATCCGTCAGGAATGTATGATTAGAGCAGCANCACATAAAAATGCTTGCGATGCTCAGCTTCATGCATACGAACTAAAAGATCATCGCTTTTAGTGTGAGAAGCTACTTGCAAATTCCTGCTTATCTTCGTAGGAGTCATAAACTCTAGTAGCAAAAATACTGAATTGTTTTTTTTTCCTTTATTTTTTTCTGCAACAGTCACACCCCAAAAGGAACAGTTATTTACAAGGACGTACCAAAACGCTTAGTAATAACTGTGGGTGTTTCTTACAAATACTAAGCAGCAACATAGCTACAGCACACGTGTTAAAGCCTATGAAACATTGAGTTGTAGTCAGATGTCTTCTCAGATGTGTAAAGCCCTATTGAGTTGTAGTCAGATGTCTTCTCAGATGTGTAAAGCCCTATGGATTCGTCTTGCCCTTTTCACGTATGGCCAATGGTAGGAAAATGGGCCTCTGGTGGATCATTGTTCCACAGCGGATAAGAGGTCCATTGGAAAAATAGGTCCATGGGGAAATTAGGTTCATGAAGAAATATGGCTGTCTATCTATCTATTGCCAGACGCTTTAATCTCATAAGGGGTGGCCACAAACAAATCGCCCCCATGTCGTCCTGTCCTCCTTCATCTCACTGCCCTGCTCCCAGCTCACACTCCCTCTCTCATATACCTCTCCACTCCATGCATCCATCTCATCCTCAGCCTCCCCCTCCCTCTCTTCCCTTCCACCACACTCACATTCTCCTCATTTGTCTCTCGCTCTCCATCCTGTCCATATGGCCAAACCACCTCAGTATATTTCTAACGCTTTCTATCACATCCACATCCACAGCACAACACTCCTTCACTTCCTCATTTGTCAGTCTGTCTCTCCACGTGACTCCACANTTGATAATCTCTTGAACTTGCAAACTAGAACTATCAGTGTATAACTATCTATCTATCTATCTATTGCCAGACGCCTCAATCCCGAACGGGGTGGCCACAAACAAATCGCCTCCATGTCACTCTGTCCCCTGCCATTTCACTACCACGCTCCCAACTCACACCCCACTCTCTCATATACCTCTCCACTCCATCCCTCCATCTCATCCTCGGCCTCCCCCTCCCTCTCAGTGTATAACAATATTAATAAATCTAGTAGTGTGTAAGTACCTAAGTAACGGTTAGGGCACGTATCAGCTGATTTCAAAGACTGCACACGCATGCAGCGGCTCCCCTGCATTGCCCTCGCTATGTGGGCAATTGGAGGACTGGCATAGAACGTGTTGGACCTGTGTTTGTCTTCTCCAAATAAACTCCCATTGAAACTACGTCAAGACCTCTGGATTACTCCTAACTGGGTGTAAGAGGGGTAGGAATGTCTGCTGGTGTAGGAGCGAGGATATTTTGGCTGTTTCGTGAAATTTCTAATCAACCAGGATGATCAATGGACGTAAAAAGTAAGCACTAGAGTATGAACAAGGTTATGGGCAAAAAAATGACGCAAGCAACATACTGTCACGCTAAGTAAGCTGTCACTAAAACACACGAGAATTGTGATATGTAATAAATGGACCATCAATTGTTGCCAATGGGGTAAATTATAGGGAGCCTCAAATCGACGAGATGAAGATAGCCTGACAAACAGGTTACTACCAACCCGACGTGATTCGGAATTTGCTGATGTGGTGGTGAGGTGGTTGATGGGGGCAGAGAGAAAGAGAGAGAGAGAGAGAGAGAGGGAGGGAGAGAGAGAGAGAGAGAGAGAGAGAGAGAGCGAGAGAGAGAGAGAGAGAGAGAGAGAGAGAGAGAGAGCCCTGCATTATCTTCCCAGATACTGAATCATGGCGAATAAGATAGAATGACTCTGGAATGAGATGGAGTGGCCCAGCAACAGTACTGGAATGGGTAACGTGATATGATGTGATGTGATGTGATACGATGGAAACAGCAGGAAGGGTCTCTGAGGACACAAAAGGCTGAATCTCATAAAGGCAGAATTCCCACCATTTACCCATAATGAAAGAAGCAGAAAAGGGTTTTGATGCGATATTCACCTTGCCTGGGAGCGTAAGTGGGAAGGAAAATGGCGTAGGTATAAATGGGGAGGGAAACATGAGGGTGTATGTAGGTAGGGAAAGATGTGGGTTCAGGTGGGAAGGAGGAATGTGTGAGTGTATGTGGTAAAGGGCGCCAGTGTGAAGGTGGCAGTGGAGAGGAGAAAGATGAGTGTATGTGGGAAGGGGAATGTTAAGGGGGTATGTGGAAAGATAAAAGGTAAGAGTGTATGTGGGAGAGGGAAAGACAATTATGGTATAGGTGGGAAAGGAAAAGGTAAGGATGTATGTCGGAAGGGGAAAGGTAAGAATGTAGGTGCATGGAGAGGGAAAGACAGGGTATAGATGGGAAAGGAAAAGGTAAAGACGTATGTGGGAAGGGGAAAGATAAGAGTCATAGGTGGGAGAAAGAAGTATAAGGTGCAGGTGGGAATGAATGGGAAAGGTGAGGGTGTATGTGGGAGTAGGAAAGATTATTGTGTAGGTGGGAAGGAGGCAGGTGAGAGTGAAAATGGGAAAGGGATAGGTGAAGGTGTACGTGAGTTGGAGGATACTTTCGTTACCATGAACAGCTCCATACATTGTAACCTATTAAACGATTAGGATGTTCTCGGTATCATTTAACCAAACTCACATTATCCCACTGAGGTAAATATAATACCATAAAACCGGTCTTGAATCCGACATGATTAAAAAACATGGCAAAGGTTTCGACCATTAGATGACTGTACTGTTCTGGACCTTCTAGAACCCATTCCCACTTTTTTTTCTTGCCTTCCCCACCCTCATCATTAAGCTGCTTCACTATTATAATCATGCTACACACAATGATAATATGCTAAGAAAATTCCCGTGGTAGATAATGAAACCGATATCTAACCTCACCGGTTCAATATCCTCAAGAAAATCGATAAGAGACAAACTAAGCAGCATGCTAAACTAAACACTGCATTGTGTTGCATTCTGTAATCTTTTAATATTTTGATATATGATGAACTGTGTTTCTATTTCATTTCTTGCCTGCACATTTCTTATGCATTAGATACTTCTCGAAGATGGGCAGGTTTGAGATTCACAAATGCCTGGAGTGAACAGTCTAACAGTTGATTTAGTTAGCAGGACAGTCATTCTATGTGCGTTTCAGTCAATTTTCGAGTGAGTTTAAGTATAACTCGACAAAGAGGAACTGGCAGGTCGTGGAGGAAAAGGTTGAATAATGAGAGTTGAAAAGACTGAAACCTATGGAACACTGTTAGATGTATTCTAAGTTTTGAACTTTGGTTTTGGTATGGCATCTCGGCGTGTCTGTCGTGAGAGAAAGTTGGCCAGATTTTTTTCCATTTTCCCCTGTGTTTGTGTGCAAGATTATTATTTATTAGGATGTGTTTAGTAGTGTCAAGGGTTTTGTTTTTACCTGTAGCTTAATGGTGGATGTTTCTTGCTGACATCATCAAGGATGTTTTAATTTGGACAGGTTCTTGGTGGTTGAATGTTTAGGTCGGAATCTTTGTTGGAAGTGTGAGGGAGGGATCGGGGTGACATTCTTTAAACCTTACATTTCTGTGATTCCGCATGGTTTCCAAGGTTTTGATAGTAGTAGTATGCATGATGTGGGACTGCTGGATGATTTTCTGGTGATGCGGGTTGCTCCACATGTCAGGGACTTGGTTGCGAGTCCACAAGTTGAAAACTGCAGTGAGTGTATTTACTCTTGTGAGGCCATGATGATTGAAATGAATGTTTGAAAGCTGATCAGTATCTGCTGATTTGGATGTGTGTGTGTGTGTGTGTGTGTGTGTGTGTGTGTATTCGATCAACTTCTAAACATATGTGCCTACTTGTTGAGAAGTGGATTTTTTTTTGTTCCTGTTATCTGTTTATTTATTCATTTATCTATTTATTATAATATGATGGTTCTGGTTCTACAGTCAGTGTTTATCTGGTTCCATCATTGTTTCGTAGGGTTTCAATAGCTGGTAAAGGGGAGGTCTTGGAAGTGTGGACATTTTTCATGCTTTAAAATTTGCTGCTGTGCATTGTATGAGCGAGAGTTTCCATTAATTAATTTATTTATTTATTTATTTATTTACGTTTCTGTGTATTGATACTTGCATTTATAGCGTTTATTAGGTTTTGCATGGTTCCAACTTCTGCCTTTTTTTTTTTTTTTTTTTTTTTTTTCCTGGTGAGCTGTTTTTTTTAGAGTGGAAAAGTTACTCGTAAAGTTTTAGGTGTTACCACTGTTTTTAGAGTTCAGACATGCTATCATTCCATCACACGGAATGGGTCACCAATACCGTTCAACCGACTTTGGAATGTACTACGAATACGCTTCCAAAACACTGTAATCGATTAAGATAATAAAGGATGTAATAGGCGTCCACACTGAAAGTGTGGAACTGTTCGAGCGAGAGAGTGAGCAAGTCAGGCGGTGCTGAATATCAGGCAGTGCTGAATATTGTCTCCTGTGACTCACCATCTCCCTCTGATTTCCTGACCTGAAAATACCAAAAAGAACTTATTAGATTACACCAAAAACATTTCCTCGCTGTTCCTAAAACCAGTGCTCTTCTTGTATTAATTTTAGGTCTAGGCCAAACATAAGATATGGTTTGTTTTGAGAAGGCAAAACCTGGTTTCTCTCAGCAATCGTCGAAAAATAATGCTGTGCTACCCACGCAATCTTAAACCGTTACTTCTTGTGCAGCCGGCTGTTACACTATTCTGCCTTATAAAAAATCGTTTCTTCGATTTGCGGAAAAACTATTGGGAATTACGTGTTGTTTATAAAATGAAAATTGAGGATTTTTATGCGATTTCCAGATTGGTGTTTATCTTGTAACTTCAAAATTGGCTGAGATATCCAAAAAGTTCGCTACTGTACTACAGTTTTCCTCCTGACCCCTGCCCCCATTTCTTGCTGATGCGATAATTTTTTCGGTCGGGTACATATGTCAGGGGTCCAGACTGACTAAATTTGATGTTCTCTGTCGAACAATCATGAATACTATTACTTTTGATGAAAAATCAGTTACATTTACGATTACTATGCCTTTGAAGACGTTGGAATATATTACAAATACGGTTCCTCAAAACACATGGAATTCATTTCACTGGTTATGGCTCCTGATGATGATTACATCATGATGTCTACTGGGGATATAAGTTATGCTGTCTGTTGTAGTTATTTTGTGAAAGGTAGTAAAGTCTTATTCAGTGTTCAGAGGACTCCCAAGTAAATCTTTTTAACCTTTCCTCTATATTTTGAGTGAAGTGTGTT
>JAGKTI010037942.1:0-10806 GCA_018397915.1 Birgus latro | reverse complement strand
CCCAGCAGCCTGTAACCCGCCCAGTCCCCCCGACGTACGATGCGCGTCACCACTTTTTTTCACGTTCAGACCCACCGACATGCATCGTAAGTCAGTCAATTGCAAGGCCCATCGTTTGCATATTTTTCAAGATTCGCAAGTGAGTTTTGGTAGGCATATGTGGAAGACCTTCCTCTACCTGCTGTCAAACGGGGATACTGCCTGGCCCCACCTGACCTCCCCTCCCCCTCACACTCTGCAATTCACCTGTTAGTAGTAACCTGACCAATAAAGACATGGTGCTCCACGGTCTCTCCAATGACGAAATTCACAGTGAAAGTGATTCCTGAGGTGGAAGACAAAGAAATAAAGAAGCTAGAGGAAGAAACAAACAGAAGTGATGAAGTGGTAATGTCATAAAGGGAGGTGCCATATAATGATGTTTTTGATGAGTGAACAATGGTTATATCGCCTGTATTTTTGTGTGAAAACCAATATAGTCTTGTACTACACATAGATTCGTACCAAATAAATAAATAAAATAATTAAAGTGGCTTGAATTAGTTAACCATCCCATAGTTCGTTTTCTTTGAAGCCATGTACCCTGAGAGAGAATGAAAGGTAAGGCTGACTGACACCTGTAGCAACATTGATAAGCTCAGGAGGGCGACTTCTCTTTGAATTTTCGATGTTTCTCACCAAAAGCGGAGGTTTGAGCCAAAAAAAGACAAGTTGAAAATCGGTCGGGTTCTGCGGGTAGGTTGGGTAATAAATCGGTCGGGACTGGGAGGCTTAACCCTTTAATCGCAGGGTTGTTGGAGGCGCGCCGCGCCCATCCCGCGGGGCAAATCCGCGCTCTGACTGACTTTTTAAAAATATTTGACAAAAATCAATTATTAGTCCTACAATATTATAATTGTATATGCATATAGCACATACCTTCAGCTTTCTCCTGGGATGTTTTTTTTTTTAGCACTCGTCGACTACCGTAGGTCTTATGGAGACTTCTGAAGTTAGGTAACTAAGTCACCACTTTACACTTTCCGACATCCCGTAATATGAATACCACTGCCTGATAATATCACTAGAAACACTGTTTAATTATTTCCAAGTGGTTTGGAATCCATACTAAAAAAAAAAAAACACTGTGAAAGCAATGTAAAGTACAAGCACGTACGAGCCTCCCACTCATGCTAATTCGCCGCTGGTATTCTGTCATTTCTCACTCATATACACACTCACACTTTATTACTTCTAGTACTTTAATACACTTATATATATCTACAGTCCTTTACCGCTTCCTACACGACGTTTAGTAGGGGTAGAGGTGACAGGGCCTTTTATAATGGGTGCAAAAACGGCAGAAATGGAGGGGCACGACTGCGACGTCCTTCCACGTTGAAGGACAAGAGTGAACTGAATGTACTGTACGTATCTCGGTAGCCAAGGGTTGAAAATGTCAGCTGCTAAAGTATATGCTAAGAAATAAGTCGTAGGAAATCTAGACAATACATAATAAATTAGGCAGTTCCAGGTGAATATAAATATCACTCAGGGTTCTCCCTTCCTTTCTTATATACATTTATATTACGAGAATAGCTCATATGGCATATTTCACGGGGGGGGGGAAGCAGGAGAAATTTGCGAACGAGTGCAGGTTGGATGTTGCCAAGTGATAATTAGCCAATTCCAGGTGTATGGCACTATCAATTACCTTATTTTTTTATATACATATTTTTTGGTATAAGAATAGGGCAAAGGAATCATTTCAATGGATGAAATCAGTGGAAAAATCCGGGGAAGATTTGCATAGCGCAGAGCAGCTGAGCAGACGACACGAGAGGGTAATGGAGGGGAGGTAGGGAGGGGAGTCTTGAATGGAGGAAAATGGCTAAATTATCAACAGTGGATGGGAGCACTGATGACATTAGCAGCTCTGACTATTGTTGGACATTGGCAGTGCTGATAGATGATACAAGTCATAACCTGAAAGCCCTGGGAAATTCAAAACAACACAAAATCACAAAAGTGGTATGATTCATTGCATCCAAGCATCACGGAAGTGACGACCATCGATTAAGGGGTTAAATAGGCAGAGAGTGCGAAGAATACCAGGGCCTCGACAAAATGAGACGCTGAAGCAAGATATAAGGTGGGATACAGAGAATGTTGGAACACTAATGGGGAGAGACAGAAAGGTGGTAGATGTGTTTAGAAGGAGAGTGGACATCTGTTGCCTGTAGGAAGTCAGATATAAAGGACAGGGAGTGCGCATGTTCTGAGGAGATGGGAGATACAAACTCTGGTGGAGTGAAGGTGAAGTAGGTGCAAACGGAGTTGGTATCATGGTCAAGGAAGAATATGTTGAGGATGTAATAGAGGTTGTGAGAACCGATGACCGAATCATGAAGATCATGGTGGTATGAGGCAAAATGGTCGCTCACATTTTTTTCAGTTTACACTCCCCAACAGGGAAGACCAAAGGAGGAAAAATGTATACAGGTATTTCTAGAAAAGCTGTCTGATTGTTTGGAGGAGGTACCGGAGTCCGACATACTTATAGTGGAGGGAATCATGAACAGCCATGTAGGAGCAGAGAGAGCAGGCTTTGAAGATGTTATGGGTGGATATGGATTGGTTGTCAGAAACCTGGAAGGAGATGAGATGCTAAGGTTATGCCAGGAGTACAATATGAGAGTGGTGAACACCAATTTCAAAAAGAGGAGAGAACATCTCGTTTCACTTAAAAGTTGCGAAATGGAATCACAGATTGATTACATCATGTACAGAAAGTACCAGGAAGTGGAGGTGAAGAACTGTAAGGTTATACCAGGGGAGGAGTGCCTAACTCAGCACAGGCTGGTCTGTGCTAACATGACAGTGAAAAAAAAAAAGGAAGATGAGAAAGAAGGGGAAGAAGAGGATTAAAGTTCGGAAGCTAAAGGAACAAAATAGGAGAAGAATATTTGAACAAAAGCTTGTTGAAAGACTGGATCAGGAATATCGCAGTTGGGACGAAGTGAGAAATACAATAATGAAGGTAGCAAAGGAAGTGTGTGGAGTGACAGGTGGAGGAAGACAGAAGGAGAGGGAGACCTGGTGGTGGAATGAGGAAGTGCAAGAGGCTATAAGAGAGAAAAAAGAGGCGTTTAGAAGATGGCAGAGAGACAAAACAGAAGAAAGTAAAAGAAGTTACATAGAGAAGGCAAACCAGACCAAGAGAGCAGTGGCAGCGGCAACAGCACGAGCATGGCAGGAGTGGAGTGAGAGTCTGATTAGAGAAGAGGGTGTGAGAAGTATGTTCAGAATTGCTAAACAAACGAGGAAAGAAGGAAAGGATATAAGTGGAGCAAGATTCATTAAAGATGAAAATGGAAACATTAGGGTGGAGGAGGTATTTCCATCAGTTGTTGAATGAGGAAAATGAATATCAGCTTGTGGGGGACCGAGAATTTGAAGGACCGACAATGGAGGTTACAAAGGAAGAGATCTAAAAGGCATTAAAAGAAATGAAGGGAGGCAGGACTCTAGGTCCATCTGGAGTCAACAGTGAAGAGTTGAGGGGAGCTGGAGAAACAGGAGAGAGAGAGTTGTTGAAAATGTTTAGGAAGATGGTAGAGGAAGGCAGAGTGCCAGAACAGTGGGGGGAAAGCTACATCTCCCCATCTATAAAAGAAAAGAGATGTGCAGAAATTTGAGAACTATAGAGGAGTGAGGCTATTGGAGCATAGTATGAAAGTCTGGGAGAAGATCTTGGAGGCAAGGCTGAGGGAGATCGTAAAGACTGACGAGTACCAGTTTGGATTTCAGCAGGGCAAGTCAACACTGGATGCAATTTTCATCATGAGACAATTACAGGAGAAGTGTGGAGACAAGAAGGAGTTGTTTCACATATTTGTGGACCTGGAAAAGGCTTTTGACAGGATACCAAGGAGAGCAGTTCCATGGGCACTGAGGAGGCAAATGGTGCCCAAGCGACTGGTGGAGCTGGTGATGGCTCTGTATACAAATTTAAGGTCGAGAGTGATGGCAATTTCAGGAACGTTGGAAGATTTGGCATTAGAGCTGGAGGTCACCAAGGCACCACCGAGTCCCACCGACGTACGATGCACGTCGCTACTTTTTTCTCCGGACAGACACGCCAACGTGCATCATACGTCATTCAATTGCATGGCCCATTGTGTGCACATTTTTCAACATTCGCTGGTGATTTTTGGTAGGCAAATGTGGGAGACCTTCCTCTACCTGCTGTCAAGTGGGGATACTGCCTGGCCCCAACTAACCCCCCTTCCCCCCTCCCCCCCACACTGGGCAATTCACCTGATAGCAGTAACCTGGCCAGTGAAGGTATGTTGCCCCACGGTCTCTCCAATGATGAAATTCACGGTGAAAGTGATTCCTGAGGTGGAGACAAAGAAACAAAGAAGCTAGAGGTAGAAATAAACAGAAGTGATGATGTGGTAATGTCGTTAAGGAGGGGGCCATATACTGGGGTTTTGGGTGAGTGAACAATGCTTTTATCACCTATATTATTGTTTGAAAACCAGTATAAACTTGTACTACACATAAATTCGTACCAAGTAAATAAATAAATACGTAATTTAACCCGCCGAGTCCCATCGACGTACGATGTACGTCGCTACTTTTTTCCGTGGACAGAGACCCAACGACGTACATCGTACGTCACTAACTTGCAAGGCCCATTGTGTGCACATTTTTCAACATTCGCTGGTGATTTTTGGTAGCCACATGTGGGAGACCTTCCTCTACCTGCTGTCTAGCGGGGTTACTGCCTGGCCCCTCCTAACCCCCCCTTTCCCCCCTTCCCCCCACACTGGGCAATTCACCTGTTAGCAGTAACCCAGCCAGTAAAGGTATGTTGCCCCACGGTCTCTCTAATGACGAAATTCATGGTGAAAGTGATTCCTGAGGTGGAGGACAAAGGCACAAAGAAGCTAGAGGTAGAAACAAACAGAAGTGATGAGGTTCTAATGTCGCAAAGGAAGGTGCCATATACTGAGGTTTTGGGTAAGTGAACAATGCCTGTAAACGCCTATATTATTGTGTGAAAACCATTATAGACTTTTACTACACATAAATTCGTACCAAATAAATTAAATAAATACTTAAATTAAAGTGGTTTGAATTAGTCAACCCTTCCATAGTTCGTTTTCTTAGCCAGGTACCTTGAAAAAGAAGGAAAACGTAAGGTTGAGTGATACCTGTATCAACATTTTTTTACCTCAGGATCGCGATTTCACTATGAATTTTCGATGTTTCTCACCAAAAGCGAAGGTTTCAGCCAAAAGACAAAAAGCCGAAAATCGGTTGGGATCTGGGGGTAGGCTGTGTAAAAAACCAGTCGGGACTCGGTGGGTTAAAGTGGCTTGAATTAGTTAACCCTTCCATCGTTCATTTTCTTTAGCCAGGTCCCTGAAAAAGAAGGAAAACGTAAGGATAAATGACACCTGTATCAACATTTTTAACCTTGGGAGGGCGATTTCTCTATGAATTTTCGATGTTTCTCACCAAAAGCAGAGGTTTGAGCCAATAAAAAAAAAGTTGAAAATCGGTCGGGATCTGGGGGTAGGCAGGGTAAGAAGCCAGTCTGGTCTGGGTGGGTTAAGCCAACTTTTATTTGTGCTAGTGATGCAGAAGACGACAAGAGATATGGTAGGTGATACCATATGGCAGCTGATGTATGCAGATGACCTGGTGTTGACAGTGGAGTCAGAGGTAAGAGTTGTGGAGATGTCTGAGCAGTGGAGAAGAAAGACAAAGTTGATTGTGGTAGGAAGGGAACCAGTAGTGAGACCACAAAGAGGATGGTATCCATGCGGAGTGTGTGGAGGGGGAGTAGGTGTCAACTCTGTGCGGTGTTCAGGTTGCTCAAAGTGGTGCCATTGCAGATGCTCTAGACTCAGGAATGTAAGGAGAGCTTCGAGAGAACTTCAGGTGCCCACCATGTGTTAGAGGACCAGTAGTGACACCACAGGAGGTAGCAGTGGAGGGTGGTGTGTTGGAGGTGGTAGACCAGTTCTGCTATCTTTGTGACATCACGAGCTGTAAGGGCGGAGCAGAGGTGGCAGTGAAGACCAGGATCACAAGCACCTGGAGAAAGTGGAGAGAGTTGGCCAGTCTGTTAGTGAACCAGGGAATACCACTGGTTCACTGTGTAAGTATATACTGCACCTGCATCAGAACTGTGCTGCTGTATGCTGCAGAGACATGGGCACTGACAGCAAATTTGGAGAGGCTCCTGTTGACTTGTGATCACAGGATGCTGAGGTATATGGCAAGAGTTAAGTGGAGAGATAGTGTCAAATGAGGAGATGAAAAGATGTGGAGTAGAAAGAATAGATAAGATTTGGAGAACAAGATTGAAATGGTTCAGTCATGTGCACAGATGAGAGCAAGATAACATTTTGCAAAGGGCTATGGAGCTGGAAGTAGAAGGAAGGAGACCAATGGGGAGACCAAAGAGAACTTGGAGGCAATTGGTTACGGATGATAGGAGACGTTTAACCCGTCATGTCCCAACCGATTTCCAACCTCTGATAACCCCCAGTCCCGAGCATTTTCGGATTTTCTTTTTTTTGGCTCAAACCTTTGCTTTTGGTGAGAAACATCGAAAATTCATAGAGAAATCGCTCTCCTGAGGCTATAAATGGTGCTACAGGTTAAGAGTCAGCCTTACATTTTCCCTCTTTCTCAGGGTACCTGGCTAAAGAAAACGAAATATGGAAGGGTTAACTAATTCAAGCCACTTTGAATTACATATCTATTTATTTATTTGGCACCAAATTACGTGTAGTACAAGACTATATTGGTTTTCACACATTTATATAGGAAATAGAAACTGTTCAGTCACAAAACACATCCACATATGGCACATTCCTTTACAACTTTACCACCTCATCACTTCTGTTTGTTTCTTACTCTAGTTTCTTTATTTCTTTGTTCTTCACCTCAGGAGTAACTTTCACCGTAAATATCATCACTGGAGAGACCGTGCGGCAACATGTCTTTACTGGCCAGGTCACTGCTAACAGGTGAATTCCCCAGTGTGGGGGGGGAGGGGGGTCAGGTGGGGTCAGGCAATATCCACACTTGACAGCAGATAGAGGAAGGTCTCCCACATATGCCTACCAAAAATCACCCATGAAACTTGAAAATTGTCCAAATTATGACCCTTGCAATTGTGCGACATACCCATATGTCGAAGGTTGTAGCTGTGACAAAATGTTGCAACGTACCCATACGTCGATGGGATTCCTCGGCTTAAGAGGTCCTGGGCTCGATTCCCAGTCGAGGAGCGTATAAGTATATTTGTACACGCATTTACTGTGTGTTTCTTGAACATCTTAAGACGCTCGTGTTGTGTCTGGGATAGATTAACCCGCCAAGTCCCGACTGGTTTTATACCCAGCCTACCCCCAGATCCCGACCGATTTTCGACTTTTTGTTTTTTGGCTGAAACCTTCGCATTTGGTGAGAAACATCGAAAATTCATAGTGAAATCGCGATCCTGAGGTACAAAAATGTTGATACAGGTGTCACTCAACCTTACGTTTTCCTTCTTTTTCAGGGAACCTGGCTAAGAAAACGAACTATGGAAGGGTTGACTAATTCAAGCCACTTTAGATTACATATTTATTTCATTTATTTGGTATGAATTTGTGTAGTAAAAGTCTATAATGGTTTTCACACAATAATATAGGCGTTTATAAGTATTGTTCACTTACCCAAAACCCCAGTATATGCCACCTTCCTTTATGACATTACTACGTCATTACTTTTGTTTGTTTCTACCTCCAGCTATTTTGCTTCTTTGTCCTCCACCTCAGGAATCACTTTCACCGTGAATTTCGTCATTAGAGAGACTGGGGCAACATACCTTTACTGGTTAGGTTGCTGCTAACAGTTGAATTGCCCAGTGTGGGGGTGAGGGAGGGGAAGGGTGGGTTAGGAGGAGCCAGTCAGTACCCCTGCTTGACAGAAGGTAGAGGAAGGTCTCCCACATATGTCTACCAAAAATCATCCGCGAATGTTGAAAAATGTGCACACAATGGGCCTTGCAACTGCGTGACGTACGATGTACATCGTTGGGTCTGTCCGCGGAAAAAAGTAGCGTCGTACACCGTACGTCGATGAGACTCGGCGGGTTAACCCGTCCAGTCTCGACTGGTTTTTTTACCCAGCCTACCCCCAGGTCCCAATCGATTTTCGACTTTTTTTTTTTGGCTGAAACTTTCGCTTTGGGTGAGAAACATCGAAAATTCATAGAGAAATCACAACCGTGAAGTTAGAAATATTGATACAGGTGTCACTCAACCTTACGTTTTCCTTCTTTTTCAGGGTACCTTGCTAAAGAAAATGAACTATGGAAGGGTTAACTAATTCAAGCCACTTTAAATTACGGATTTATTTCATTTATTTGATACGAATTTATGTGCAGTACAAGTCTATATTGGTTTTCACACAATAATAAGGCATTTATAAGCTTTGTTCACTCACCCAAAACCCCAGTATATGGCACATTCCTTTACGACATTACCACCTCATCACTTTTGTTTGTTTCTGCCTCTAGCTTCTTTGTTTCTTTTTCCTCCACCTTAGGAATCACTTCCACCGTGAATTTCGTCATTGGAGAGACCCTGGGGCAACATACCTTTACTGGCCAGGTTACAGCGAACAGGTGAATTGCCCAGTGCGGGGGGGAGGGGGGAGGAGTATCCCCGCTTGACAGCAGGTAGAGGAATGTCTCCCTCATATGCCTACAAAAAATCACCCGCGAATGTTGAAAAATGTGCACACAATGGGGCTTGCAATTGAGTGACATATGATGCACGTCATTGGGTCTGCCCGCAGAAAAAAAGTAGTGACGTGCATCGTACGTCTGTGGGACTCGGGGGGTTAAAACTGCTCTGCCATTCACATGGGTTGCACAGGGCATTGGTATGATCCTGATGTGTTGTGACTGAAAAAAATCCTTCGATCATGAATTTACCTGGTTTCCTAACAAAAAAATCAGGTAGCCACTGCTTTTATCAGGCCAGGGTGTAATGGTATCAGTACCTGACTTCTATTTAAGAGGTCCTGGGTTCGATTCCCAGTCGAGGAGTGTATAAGTATATTTATACATACGCACTTAATGTGTGTTTCTATAACATCTTAAGATGCTCGTGTTGTGTCTGGGATAGATTAAAATTGCTCTGCCATTCACCCGAGTTGCGTGGGGCAGTGGTATGATCCTGATGTGTTGTAACTGAAAGAAATCCTTCCATCATGGATTTACCTGGGTTCCTAAAAAATAAAATCAGGTGGCCACTGCTTTTATCATGCCGTGGTGTAATGGTATCAGTACCTGACATCTATTTAAGAGGTCCTGGGTTCGATTCCCAGTCAAGGAGCGTCTAAGCATATTTGTACACACGCGTTTAATGTGTGTTTCTCTAACGTCTTAAGACGCTCGTGTTGTGTCTGGGATAGATTAAAACTGCTGTGCCATTCACCGAGTTGCGTGGGGCAGTGGTATGACCCTGATGTGTTGTGACTGAAAGAAATCCTTCCATCATGGATTTACCTGGTTTCCTAAAAAAGAAAAAAGAAAAAAAGATCAGGTGGCCACTGCTTTTATCACGTCGTGGTGTAATTGTAACAGTACCTGACTTCTATTTAAGATGTCCTGGGTTCGATTCCCAGTCGAGGAGCGTATAAGTACATTTGTACACATGCTTTTAATGTGT
The DNA here is from genome assembly GCA_018397915.1 of Birgus latro. Taxonomy (NCBI): domain Eukaryota; kingdom Metazoa; phylum Arthropoda; class Malacostraca; order Decapoda; family Coenobitidae; genus Birgus; species Birgus latro. Next base: position 1,078 of record JAGKTI010037942.1, on the reverse strand, counting down.
GTTTCTCTAACAAGTTAAGACACTTGTGTTGTGTCTGGGATAGAAAGTCCTCTACTATTCACCCCCGAGTTGCGTGGGGCAGTGGTATGATCCTGATGTGTTTTGCTGAGAGGAATCCTTCCATCATGGATTTACCTGGTTTCCTAAAAAAAAAAAAATCAGGTGACCACTGCTTTTATCACACCGTGGTGTAATGGTATCAGTACCTGACTTCTATTTAAGAGGTCCTGGTTTCGATTCCCAGTCGAGGAGCGTATAACTACATTTGTACACACGCGTTTAATGTGTGTTTCTCTAACATCTTAAGACGCTCGTATTGTGTCTGGGATAGATTAAAACTACTCTGCCATTCACCGGAGTTGCGTGGAGCAGTGGTATGATCCTGATGTTGTGACTGAAAGAAACCCTTCTATCATGAATTTACCTGGTTTCCTTTAAAATAAATCAGATGGCCACTGCTTTTCTCACGACGTGGTGCAATGGTATCAGTACCTGACTTCTATTTAAGAGGTTCTGGGTTCGATTCCCAGTCGAGGAGCATATAATCATATTTGTACTCACGCATTTAATGTGTGTTTCTCTAACATCTTAAAATGCTCGTGTTGTGTCTGGGATAGATTAAAACTGCTCTGCTATTCACCAGAGTTGCGTGGGGCAGTGGTATGATCCTGATGTGTTGTGACTAAAAGAAATCCTTCCATCATGAATTTACCTGGTTTCCCCCCAAAAAATCGGGTGGTCACTGCTTTTATCATTCAGTTGTATAATGGTATCAGTACCTGACTTCTATTTAAGAGGTCCTGGGTTCGATTCCTAGTCGAGAAGCGTATAATATATTTGTACACACGCGTTTAATGTATGTTTCTCTAACATCTTAAGACGCTCATGTTGTGTCTGGGATATATTGAAACTGCTCTGCCATTCTCCCAAGTTGCGTGGGGCAGTTGTATGATAATGATTTGTTGTGACTGAAAGAAATCCTTCCATCATGGATTTACCTGATTTCCTAAAAGTAAATCAGGTGGCCACTGCTTTAATCTCGCCGTGGTGTAATGGTCTCAGTACCTGACTTCTGTTT
>JAGKTI010037941.1:0-10806 GCA_018397915.1 Birgus latro | reverse complement strand
TCTCTCTCTCTCTCTCTCTCTCTCTCTCTCTCTCTCTCTCTCTCTCTTCCGAATTGTAGATGAAAGGGGATAATTCTCATCATCTCTTCCTTTGCGATTTATTTTCCCTATTACACCTATTTAACCTCGTGAATTTTAATGAGGCAATTTAAGTCGGTACTAAAAAACATCCAAATAACACAAAAGGGAATATGAAGGTGTAAAATAAATCGCTGAGAAAAATGCGTTACGGAATCAATAATGCCACCTTAAATACCTGTAGAGGGTTAATGGACGGTGTTAACATTAAGGCTCCTATGACCCAAAATTAAGGAAATAAAATCGTCTGGTGTATTATGAAATGGAGTATAAAAAAGAGTTGCTACGACCATGAGAGAGTTTCCTGTACTTGATGGAACAGTCTCTACCTTAAAGTCTTTGAGAGAGCGACTTAGCCAAATGAAACAGGCTGCCGTGTGGGGGGAAAACACCTGCAGGCATGAACGATGATGAAATGAGTTTGTGGGATTTAGGTATTTCCTTTTTAATATACAACATTGCTTTTGTTCTTTCCTCTTCGTATTCACTCGTATTTCTCTGTCAGATCAATTGTATACATTTTTCCCAACCTTGTCGAGTCAGTCTCATTTCCTCTGCATTTTTCTATCACGCTGTCAAGTCAGTCATTTTTCTGTTACCTTGTCAAGTCAGCATAATTTTTCTGTCAGCGTATCGTCAGCATAATTTTCCTGCCGCATTGTCAAGTCTTGTCATTTTTGTGTCACCTTGTCAAGTCAGTGTCAATTTTCCAATACCTTGTCAAATTAATGTCACTTTCTGTCACCTTGTCATGTCAGTTTTATATGACCTTCGCCTTGTTAACCCGCCGAGTCCCACCGACGTACAATGCACGTCACTACTTTTTTCAGCGGACAGACCCACCGACGTGCATCGTACGTCAGTCAATTGCAAGGCCCGTCGTTTGCACATTTTTCAAGATTCGAGGGTGATTTTTGGTAGGCATATGTGGGAGACCTTCCTGTACTTGCTGTCAAGCGGGGATACTGCCTGGCCCCACGTGACCCTCCCTCCCCCCCACATTCGGTAATTCACCTGTTAGCAGTAACCTGGCCAGTAAAGACATGTCGCGCCACAGTCTCTCCAATGACGAAATTCACTGTGAAAGTAATTCCTGAGGTGGAGGACAAAGAAATAAAGAAGCTAGAGGGACAAACAAACAAAAGTGATGAGGAGGTAATGTCGTAAAGAAAGGTGCCATATGTGAATGTGTTTAGTGACTGAACAATGCTTCTATTGCCTATATAATTGTGTGAAAACCAATATAGTCTTGTACTACACATAAATTCGTACCAAATAAATAAATAAATAAATACGTAATTTAAAGTGGTTTGAAAAAGTAAACCCTTCCATAGTTCGTTTTCTTTGTAGCCAGGTGTCATGAGAATGAAGGAAAATGTAAGGCTGATTGATACCTGTACCCCTCAGGAGGGCGATTTCTCTATAAATTTTCGATGTTTCTCACCAAAAGCGGAGGTTTGAGGGAAAAAAAAAAAAGTTGAAAATCGGTCGGGTTCTGAGGATGTTGGGTAAAAAATCGGTTGGGACTGGACCGGTTAAGTAAATCGACTTTTTATTTTTTTCAGTGTCATGCCAGTATCTAATCTTTCACTTGACAAATTCTTGGACTTCAGTTACCTTGACAGTCTCTCTCTCTCTCTCTCTCTCTCTCTCTCTCACACACACACACACACACACACACCTCAACTCAGTTTCCCATCTCTCACCACACCACACCTACCCCATTTCTCAGTCACCTTGTCAAGCCAGTCATAGTTCCATTCACCTCGCCACAAAGAGAATGGCCATTGATTCTCCATTGCCAATATCCAGTGCCCGATAATATTATAAATCTCTGCACCAAACACCTGTAATGGGAGATATTATTTTGTGTTATTTATTGCAAAGTGATTTTTTTAGTTTTTTTTGGGGGGGAATTTTATTATTTACTTTTTTTATTATTTTTTAGTTATTTTCCGCTTATTTTTTGTTATTTTTATTATTTATTGCACTAATTTTTTTTCTAGCAAGTAATCACTATACGACATGACACTGTTGGTGGTGAAATGAGTAGGGCGTTCATATTACATTTTTATCTTGTACTGTTATGGAGAAGTACTCAGTTTGTAATTCTTGATACTTGTAATTACTCATATCTTCATCTCATACAATTAGATATCGTAATTGTAGTCTTCTCTCTAAATAAACAGCCGAGAAAGGACCGTTAGATCTGTTGCTGTTTGCTGTCCTTTGTACTCCTTGGAATTGATGAACATTAGCTGCATAAATATCACAGAGGAGAATATTCATGTGCCATTTTTTTGTATTCCTTGTGCAGCTTATTTCCCTTATCTTAGTGACGGAAAAAGATAATGCTGTGGCTGTGATTCTTTCCATAGTAATTCTCCTTGACTAGCACCATATTCTAGTGTTAGTCGCCTATTAAAGCACAGAATTTGGGATGGACTGACGACAATTATATGCCTAAAAAATAAAGTTAGTGGCATTAGGGATAAAGCGATGAGAATTTTAAGGCCAACTGAAGTGAGAAGAGTAGGGAAGAAATGGAAAGACCTTAAATGAGGAGGATATGGGTCTTAGAAAAGAAAAAAAAAAGACTTGACAAGGAAGAAGCGAAACCCTGGACTGGCGAGCTAAGTGGAATGGGGAAGTGTTAGGTAGGTAGGTAAGATGGGAGGTAGGAAGGTCAGGTGGGTGGGTGGGTGAGTAGATAGGTGAGAAGGGAGGCAGGTAGGTCTGTAGGTAGATGGGTGGGTGGGTAGGTAGGTAGGTAGGTGTGTTGGATTATTAGGTAGGTAGGCAGGCTGGCAGCTAGGAAGGTGAGGTGGGTGGATGGGTGGGTGGGTGGGTAGGTAGGTATGTGTGTTTTAAGGTTAGGTAAGTAGGTAGGCAGGTAGGTGGGTAATAAGGTTAGGTGTGTAGGTACTGTAGGTAGGAAGATTGAAAGGTAAGTGTGTTGGAAGGTTAGGTAGGTAGGCAGAAAGGCAGATTAGTTGGTAAGCTGGCAGGGAAGAAGGAAGCTAGGTAGGTAGGTAGGCAGGTAGGTAGGTAGGTAGGTAGGAGGGAGGGAGGAAGCTAGGTAGGTAGGTGGGAGGAAGAAACGAAGGAAGATTGATAAGGACATAAGAAGAGAGGTAGGTAAGTGGTTGGCAGGTAAGTGGTTGGCAGGTAGGTAGGTGGGTAGGCAGGTAGAGGTGAGTCCTGATGCAGGCGACTCCCCGTTACCGATTTTCATTTGTGTTTACCGGTGTAGAGGCGTAAATCTAAGTGTCAGGAGGGCCTTTGTGCCTAACACCCCCCCCTCCCCGACCGGTATGTAGGTCGCTAGGTACGTAGGTAGGTTGGTAGTAGGTAGTTAGGTGGGTAGATGGGTGGGTGGGTAGGTAGGCAGATGGATTGCTAGGTGTATAGGTAGGCAGATGGATTGGTAGTGGGTAAGATAGGTAGGTAGGTAGGGAGGCTGATAGATAGGTAGGTAGGCAGACAGGTAGCTAGGTAAGTAGTAAGTAGTTCAGTAGAAAGGTGTGGTACGTGGATTGCTAAGTCAGTACGTAGGAAGGTTGGAAATTTGGTAGGTAGGTTCATGGAAAGGTAGGTATGTAGGTAGGTAGGTTACTTGATGGTTGGATATGTAAGCAGGTAGGCAGATAAGTAGATGTAAAGTGACAGACGCCATTAGGTGCTTAGCCGCAGTGCTCATTTTCGCAACTTAGGCCTTTGAGCTTGTGACGGGTTGTTCACTCAATATACGGTACTGAAATATAAGGCGACGGCATCATCCAGGTTACCATAGTTACCTTCCCTAGGTGTCATTCCAGGCACACACTTTACCACCCAACCCACAGAATGGTAGTGACAGGATTTTTGTAGGTGGGTAAGTAGATGGGTAAGTATTTAGGTAGATAAGTAGGTATTCTGGTAGATGGGTAATTAGGTAGGTGGGCAGACAGGTGTGAAAATAATTATATATATAGACTCCTGTTGTTTTACGTTTGTTTATGATTTACATCCCTCTAATTATCTGCCTTTAAGGGAAATAATTTTAATAGATGTATTTACTGATTATCATTTTAGTAGCTGTTATTTTCTCTTCTCTTCTCTCCTCTCCTCTCTCTTTCTTTTCTTCTCTCTCCTCTCTTTTCTTTCTTCTACTGTTTTTTCTCTTCTGTTCCATTCTCATTTATTCTTTTCTTTCGGTTATTCTTCTTTTCTCTCATCTTTCTCTGCTTTTGTTCTACCTCTCCATTTTTATCACTTCTCTCTGTCACCCCCCTTTTTAAATCATCATCATCATACTCCCTTCCTTCCTCTCGTCTTTTGCTGTTTTACTGTTTCTGTCATTCACTTTATTTTCCTCTCATCTCCTCTCTCCCCACACCAACCACAGAACCACCATAACTCACTCAGAACTACGTGATTTCGGCTCCAAAAAGAAATTTCCTCAAACGACCACGAGGAAAAAAAAAAAAAAAAAGATATTCGCTCTCTCTCATGCTGGAATAAGTTATAGATGTGGAAGGGAAATATTTTCGATGCGAAATTTTGCAAAACTGGAATGAGTGGCGATTTTTTAATTCTGTATCTTTATATATATATATTTTTGTATCTATATTGCGCATTTTCCCGTTTTCTCTTTTTTAGCAGTTTTTTTTTTTTTAGGATTTTCTTTTTGGTAAATTTTTGGCTTACCCGATTTAATTATTTTTTGCATATGCTAGTTTTCTTTCACTGCGTTTTTCAATTTTCACGTTATTTTTATGCCGGTATATATTCTTTTATTTTAATAGTTTGCTTTTCCCTTCCTTCATCTTCTTTTTCGTTCCCCTTTTTTTGTACGTGTCAGATTTTTATTTTTTATTTTTTTTTATTCTTTATTTTTTATTTTTTTATTTTTTTAGGAAGGGTTCAAAACTGGGGATATCATTTTGTTGCGGTCATCTGTGAGGTCTCGTAAACTTCAGCATTTTTGCCTAGATAATTTTTGCCTCGTTGCGATATTACTGAAATTATTTTTACGTTTATTGGAGCCGCGAAATTTCGAAGGATTGTTTCATGATTGAGTGAGTGAATGAAGCTGTGTGTGTGTGTGTGTGTGTGTGTGCGTGCGTGTGTGTGTGTGTGTGTGTTTCAGTGTGCACTCTGATCATACTCCTTTAGTGATTATTTTTTATTCTTACCTAATTTGTTATACTGGAAATAGGGTTAATATGATGATAATGATAATAGTGAAGATGATGATGATGATGGTGATGGGAGTCATGAGGTGTATCTGGTAATGGATTTTTTTTTTTCTCTCTCTCTGTCTGTCTTTCTTTCTCTCTCTCTCTTTCTCCACCAACTCTTCTTCACCTTTCCTTCCCCTTCCCACATTTTCACCTTCCCCTCCCGCTCTTCCTTCTCCTCCTCCCCCTACCCATTCCCCTCCTCCCTACCCTTCCCCAGCGTCTTCTTTCTCCCTTCACCTTCGCCACTCTCTCTCCTTCTTCCTCTCTCCCTTCCCCCTACCCTGCCTCTTCCCTCCCTATTCTCCCTCACTATTCCCCTTACCCTCTCCCCCTTCTGTTTTTCCTCCACCTTTGTCTGCCCCTCTCCCCTCCGCTTCGCTTTCCCCTCCGTCCCCTGCCTATTCCCACTCTCTGCCCCCTCCCCCTCTCTATTCCCATCTATTTCACCTTTCCCCTCCCCTCCCCTCCCCCCATTAAGGTGAGAGGGTCAAGCCGTATTATTTATGAGCGTGATCTTGTACACCTCCTCCCTCACACCCCCTCTAATCACTTCCATCACCTCCCCCTCCCCTCCCCTCCCACACCCATCCCTCTCTCCGTTTCCCCTCCCTTCCATCTCTTCCTCCTCTCTTCACCTCCCACTCTTCTCCCCTCATTCTCCTCTCTATACACCCCATACTTCACTCCCTCTCTATTGACTTCCATCCCTTCCCCCTCCCCTTCCCTCTCCACTCCAGCCCTCTCGTCATTTTCTCCCCCTTCCTCCATTCTTGACTTCCTATTCTTGTCTCCACTCCCTTCTTTCCTTTTCCTTTATTCCTTCCTCTTTCCCCCCCTCCTTCCCTCTCCCCTTCAGTTCTTCTCTCCGTTTTTCCTCTCGTCCACCTCTTCCTCCTGGCTTCACCTACTCTTCCCCTCTCCTTTACTTCACTGTCTTTCACCCCTCCCTCCTTCCCCCTCCCCTTCCATCCCCTCTCTCCCTTTCCCTATTCCATAAGTCACCCCTCCATCTCATCCTCCCTCCCCCACATCTGACCCCTCTTCCTTTCTCCCCCTACCTTCTCCCCCCTTCTCTCCCCTCCTCCCTCATTTATACTCGAATCACTCCCTTCACCCTTCCTCCCTTTACCACTTCCCCTCTCCTCCAGCCCTCTCTTTGCCCCTCTCACTTCTGTCTTTCTCCCTCTCTACATCTCTTCCTCCTCCTTTCCTTTCCTTCTCATTCCTCCCTCTCAACCCTGTACCATTCTCCCTCCTCATCATTTCTCCTTCCCTCTCCTCTCTTTCTCTCCCTTTCCTGTACCCCTCCCTCTTTTCTTCTTCCTATCATTATCCCTTCCCTCTCCCTTTTTACCTCCCCTCTCCCTTTTTATCTTCCCTCTCCCTTTATACCTCCCCTCTCCCTTTTCTCTTCTCTCTCCAAATTCCCTTCCCCCCTCCTTCCCCTTCCTTCTCATTCCCCCTTTCTTCTCCTTCCTCTTCCTTCTCCTTCCTCCATCCCTCTCCTTTCTCTTCTCTCTCCTCACCCTTCTCTGTTATTTCTCCTTCCCTATCCCTTTTAACCTTCCCTCTCTCTTTTCCCTTCCCTCACCTTCCCCTTCCTCTAAATTCACCCTTCCCTCTCATTCCCCTTTCCCTCTCCCTCTTTTACCTCCCCCCCCCGCCCATCCTTTCCCTGGGGTCAATTGATTCTGCCGTCCATACATCACGCTGCCCCCCCCTCTAAATCACTCCCAGTCACACCCACCTTGAAGAATTGCGATTAACCCTTCACGTGTCACGCACTGCATTATACCCAACACTCCCAAGATTTCTTTCAGGGTTTTGGGCTGAAATTCAACTTTTTTTTCGCATTTTTTGGAAATGTGGAATGTTCAGGAATGTTAATACTTTTTTTTGGAAATGTGGAATGTTCAGGAATGTTAATACTTTTTTTTTTTTTTTTTTGGAAATGTGGAATGTTCAGGAATGTTAATATTTTTTTTTGGAAATGTGGAATGTTCAGGAATGTTTATACTGTTTTTTTTTTGGGAAATGTGGAATGTTCAGGAATGTTAATACTTTTTTTTTGGGGGGGGGGAATGTGGAATGTTCAGGAATGTTTATACTTCTTTTTTTATGTGGAATGTTCAGAAATTTCAATACCTTTCTTCCCCTTTTTTCCTTTACTTTTTTTTGGAAATGTGGAATGTTCAGGAATGTTTATGGAGCTTCAGGTGTGTGTGTGGCAACGTCCTCCATCCACTCACCTGATATTCCAGGTGACTCTGCACTGAGTGACAAGATGGTTTCCTGTAACTCAGAAAATCGTTTAGCCTATATCTGGATGGAGAACATTTTATCAACAAACAGACGCCTGGTGGTCTAGTGGGTCAGGTGGTCTAGTGGGTCAGATAGACGCCTGGTGGTCTAGTGGGTCAGATAGACGCCTGGTGGCCTAGTGGGTCAGATAGACGCCTGGTGGTCTAGTGGGTCAGGTGGTCCAGTGGGTCAGATAGACGCCTGGTGGTCTAATGGGTTACGATGCTTCAGGTAGATTAAGGTAAGTCAAGACGCTCCAACCGGATGTGGCCCGTATGCTTTCAAGGCCTTTATACTAAGTGACATGGAGGATTCGTAACACTTCATTTTTAGCGATTTACTCTGCACATTTCATTCTTAGCGGTTTATTCTTAGCGATTTATTCTGCACATTTCATTCTTAGCGATTTCCTCGTAGAGATTTTTTTCTGCACACTTCATTCATAGCGATTTATTCTGCACATTTCATTCTTTGCGATTTATTCTTAGCCATTTTTTTCTCTGCACATTACATCTCACTATCCTCTCGCACGGGGCTAATGCAGACTCGACATTAGAACGACGTTAATGGCATACAGAAGAATGGACATGTGCAATATGAGAATAAATCGCATGGGAGGAAGTGCTTCGAAGCCTCTGAGACCACTAGGAATATGGGCCTGAGTCAGAGGAATCTTTAGAATTTATTAATCACACACCTTGCCGTTCAGGGAAAAGGAACTGGTCACTCGTGTTATACGCTTTGATTAATAAGCCTAGCCTCGGGTGCCTACGCTCTTGATGGGGTGGTGGATGGATGGATAGATTGTTTAAGTCGTAGGGGTGGTCAGAGAACTGCCGAGGTTTGAATGACAAGTGGATGGATGGATGGATGGATGGAAAGATGGATGGATGGATGGATGGATGGATGGATGGATGGACGCATGGATGCATAATATACTCGTATGGAAGTGTTAATGTATACTGTATATATGTGGATGGATGGATGAATGTAAATGTATGGATGGATGGATAGGTGAATGATTTATGATGTCTGTCTGTCTGTATAATGTCTGTCTGTCTGTCTGTATGTATGTATAATGTTAGCATGTATAATGTATATATGTATCTAAATATGTATATATGTATAATGTTAGCATGTATAATGTATATATGTATCTAAATATGTATAATGTATATATGTATAACCCATATCAAAAGGCACTCAGCTGATAGTTCTCTTTCTCATGTACTTCCCATATTCTTGCGTCTGAATCACCAGCACCCCATGTATCGGAAGAAAATGGGGTTTGGGATGGTGATGGATGGGGGACTGTCCTAGAGATATAAAGAATTACTGACAGGAAACATGTCCATTAACGCCAAAGGTGACAAGTCCGCCAAATTAGACCTCTCTCCTTAATCATTTACCTCATCCTTCATATTCACCCTCTCTCTCTCTTCAGCTATCCATCCATCTCCCCCTTCATTTTCGGCCTCTCTTCCTTCTCTCTCCTCCCTTTCCTTTCCCCCCTCCCTTTACCTCCCGTTCTCTCTCTCTCTCCCCCCTTCTTCTTTTCCTTTTTCCTCCTCTCTTTCCTCAGTCCTCCATCATCCTTCATATTCACCCTCTTCCAATTGTTCTTCCTCCTGCCTTCCTTTCCTTTTTTCTTTCCCCTCTCCCTGCTCTCCCTCCTCCTCGTTTTTCCCCTTGGTTCCCCTCTTTCCTTAGCCATCCATCCATATCACTCATTTTCATTCTCCTCCTTCCTCCCCACTCCCTTTCCCGTCTCTCATTCCCTCTCCCTCTCCCACTCCCTCTTCCTTTCTCATTCCTTCTTCCCTTCCCTTTCTCTTTCCTCTCTCCTTCTCCCTTTTCCTTTCTCTTACCCTCTTCCTCTCCCTCTACCACTCCCTCTCTCTTTCTCTCCCCTCTCCCTCTACCACTCCCTCACCCATTCCCCTTCCCTCTCCCCCTTCTTCCTCTCCTACTCCCACACTTTCCACTTTCTCTCAGTGAATTCCGTAGCAAGCACACCTTTCACTTTTCCATCCTCCAGTCAATATAGACATTCATAACGCTAAATCAAGGACAGTGCAATATATGGACTAACCTGTTAATTCTCTCGCTCTTGCCTGTCTCTCCAGTCCTTGTATATCCATTCCCTGCGCGTGGTGGCACCGATATGGCCGGACGGTGGAGCTGCCCGGTAATACGTCCCTCAGACCCCTCGTGTACCGTGATGGGAAGGTGAGCTGCGGAAGAAGGGTCGCTTTAGCCTGCAGTCCACTGGGTTCACGTTCACATGAGTCTGGGTTTGCTACTGCTACTACTACTTTTACTACTATCGACTACTGTTATAACTTCTACCACTACTACTACTACTTAACATCTACTACTACTACTACTATTACCACCTACCACCACTACTACTACTAAAATTACTACCACTATTAATACTACTACCAACTACCACTACTACTACTAACTACTACTACAACTATTAATACTACTACCAACTACCACTACTACTACTAACTACTACTACAACTACTAACTACCACCACCACCACCACCACTACTACTACTACTACTACTACTACTACCACACACACACACACACACACGTAAATCTCCAGTCGGCACCCAAACTAAGATACACAACAAAGAATATAGGACTCAATGATTGGATGCAAAATGATCAAGCAACCCCTCCAATCCCAGACCGTCCCATTCACTATTCTTGCTTTCTCCAGACGATTTTTCTCAGCCTGGGAGAGAGATTAAGAGATGATGAGGGTAATTAGTTCATCCTTAATTACCCTTTTTAATCCAATGACTTCTTTTGTTATTTTTATTTTTTATATTTACGAAGGATATAATTCAGTTTAGGAAGGCTCAGTGCTATCTCCCTTTGCCTAAAACTGTCAACCCTCCATCTTGAATGCTGGGTTGCAGCAATAGATTAATGCTTTTAAATACGGTGCTAGCCACGAAGAAGTGCTGTGGAAGGATGTAGAGTGGCAGTATTGTCCTATCCAGCCACTGAGCTACGTGAAATAAGCTGCAGGGGACGAAAATCTGGGCCAAGTTAAGGTAAAAGGAGTATAGGCAGAGGAATGATGAAGGATGTGTTTACTCTAGTTTGAAGGGTCGTTAGAAATATGAATAAAATCGCCACGAGAGAGAGAGAAAGAGAGAGAGAGAGAGAGAGAGAGAGAGA
>JAGKTI010037940.1:0-10806 GCA_018397915.1 Birgus latro | reverse complement strand
CAGATCGGCTAGACGTACCTCCTCCCCGCGGATGATCAGGATGGGTCTGATCGCCTCACCCATGTCGGCAGCCCGGAGCAGATCATAGAGGGTGGTATAGGTCGTGGCTCCGAGCTGGTACGACCGGGTGTGGGCATCGAGGGTCAGGAAGCGGCGGTAGGAGGCTACATCTAGCCGATCCTTGAGGTCGATGGTTGGAGGGCGAGATGGAGGGCCCTCCGCTGCTGGAGGAGGGGAGGACTCACGAATCTCCTCCTCCGCCGAGGAGCAGGTCGACGCTTCCTCGGCCATGGAGGCAGTATCTGAAGAATCCTGCCCCTCCTCCGTCATCGCTGGTTGCTCGTGAATTTCTGCCGTGGTCTGAACCGTGGTCTTGGACATTGCCGGGTCGTCAACAGAGGGAGTGGCAGTTTCCCTGTTGAGGGGAGCCTCGAGACGCAGCCTCTTCCTCGAGGTCTGACGAGGGGCAGCAGATCGTCGCTGCCGGGCCCTACGCTCCCGTCGGCGGGGAATCGAGTGTATGTCGCGGGCGAAGCACTCGGGAATGACAAGGGAAGGCAGCCCGTTCTCCTCAAAGATCCTAGGGAGGAGAACGCGCAAAGCCCCCTTATCACCCCCACAAAAAGCCTTCGCCGTCACGACACACATCTCCACGAGGAGATTTAGTTGTTTGGAATTCCCAGGATCCCTAGCCCGATGTCCCTCGGCCATGAGACGTCGCCGTGCATAAGCAGAGCCCTGCACAGCCACACCTCCCGGTCCAGTAACATCCCGGGCCTCAGGACCCTTTGGAGTCCCAAACAATCCAAATTCCACCCGCTCTCCATCACCTAGGGAGCGTTGGAGGTGGCGTGGATTCGGCTTAACGATCGCCGAGCGGTGCACAAAAACATCAACACCAGTATCCTGGCGTTTGATGAACCCGTACCCCGCACTCACGTTAAACCAAACCATAGTCCCCTTGATCTTCTGGGCTGGAGGAATCTGTGGCTGACTTCTAGCCCCCCTCAACGGGTCGTAGGCGTTGTCGTCAGCTCGGACGTCTGGCATGGTCGGCTCCTAAAGGGACCGACACTCGTGCAGCCTCATCACCTGGCTGCTTGTCATGTACTGCTTTCTCTAGCCCCAGACACCCTGCCTATCCCCGCGACAGTGTTGCCAAGGTCTTACCTCGGGAGAGACTCTCGCCCGCTAGAACACACCAAAATTTGACGCAAATCGGCTGAATTTTTTTTTTTTTTCGCTTTTTCACACGATTTGCAGTCCATGTGCTTCTACACAACCCATCACATGGAACGAGAATCGCGGTTCTGTGTGCGGAAGGGTTAAGATCGTATTAGCCTCCAAGAAATTCACGAGTCATTCATACATGACCCTCTCCATGATTTTACTTATTGGTGATAATAATGAAATGGGATGGTAATTAGTAACTTGCAGTCTATCACCTTTATGAATTCGTATAGCTTTAGGGGTTTTGAGGTTATGTGGGAATACTCCATACTGCAATGAGGTGTTAATCAACTCTGATATCTAAGGGGCCAACATGGATATTGTAAATTTTATGAATTTTATATTTAAACCATCATAACAAGGACTTGAGTCTTTCATGGCATTTACAGTACTTGATATTTCCTCGGGAATAAATGGGGTTAACTGAAAATTAGGATAATAACCACTAAGATATTGATATAGGGATGTTTGGCATACTGGTAAATTACTGGCTAATTCTTGTCCAGCTGACGAAAAATAAGTGTTTATGTGATCATACATGATTAGAGAGTTGCACTCCATTTGTCCATTAATCATCTTATTGATAGGGAATTTTTTGTTTGACCTGCTGTGCATTATGTCACCAATTACTTTCCATACCACTTTGCTATTGCCGAATGCTGATTCTATTTGTAATTTGTAATACTTTTGTTTTGTTTTTTTCTAATTTAATGTCGACCATAATTATTTCTGTATCGTGTAAGCCACTGCACTCTGGTGATAAAAACACAGTTCGGAAGTGGCTATTTAAGGCATTTATTGAAGGGCAGCTCACCACAGTGTCCCCCTCGTCAGTACGCGCCCGGGACTGACTTACATCTGGTAGCCCGATCGTGGGAGAGGGATTTTTTCTGCACTTTTAAGATCTAGCAGTGGGGATAAACAGAAGGGGGGGGGAGACACAAAAGTGGGGGTACATAAAGAGGGGGGGGGGGGGCATGGATATACAGTGCAGGGTAATGGATATACAGTACAGTGGGGGTACAATACTCCCCCAGGTAGCTGAGATGGTGTCTCCTGACACTACAGAGGAGTTATATGGGGGTTTGTCTATATTACCAAGGTAGGTGGGATGTTTGTACAAGGAAATAGGGGTTGGAGGGAGGACATGGGCATGTCTAAGGGGATTAATCTGGTAAAATGTAAGGTATAAATATATGTATATATATATATATATATATAAGCTCTGCAGACTGTCTCTGTGGTGATGGATTAAGTATGGGTGTATTTTCATTAAGGCTTTTATATATAATGGTCATTGTTAGGTATACACTTTTAACTCTTTTCTAAATACTTTTCGTAGTTTTCTACTTTTCTTATATTTTGTCTTTTCAGTTAGTCTCTGTAGTTCACACTGTACTGTATCAGAGTAATGCCTTCATTTGCTGGTGGTACTCTTTCAGTCCATAGTTTGTATCTTAATATGTTGGCGTTGGTAGTCACCAAATGTGAGGGCACTAAATACGGGTAGCTTCACCGTCCTGTGGAGGCCGTGCTATTCCTGTTGTGATTCTGATTTCTTGCAGTCTGCGTTCCATCTTCCTGACACAACAGTGCTCTGGACAGACCATGAGTATGAATCCTACAAAGGAGATAGCCACAGGGGGAAACACAACTGTTGGATGTACCCATGAACGGCTGAAGGCTAAAGAAAATTGATCCAAAATGAAGTCATTATCATTGAGGAATGTTAGCATACGTAAGTTAGAGGAGGTGATGGTAATGTTAGCATATGGTAGGGTGGAAGTAATGTCGATTGGCTGGAAGATGTCATAAGAGTGTTTACAGACTGCTTGGTGGTAACGAGTGGTGTAAGTGATGACTGACTCTGATCTGACGGTACAATAGTCTGGTGCTTTGTAGAAACCACTAGCAGGTGCGGGTCGGACCGAAGAACCAGGACACATGATGGTGACAAAGATGGGGACAGTAAAGAAAAGGACGTGGTTGAGGTGAGCTTGGTGGACTTGGAGTTCTGGAGCCGGGACAAAGGAACAGGCCGAGTGTATGGAATGGTTGCGAACTAAGGCAGACTCACAGGGTGTAGCGCTGCTAGGGAAGACAGCGAGAAGATGGGCAGCACATAGATGAAAGGTAGGGGTAAGGGAGGAACATTTCTGGAGTCTGTGGAAGAAAGGAAAGCAATAGAGAGATGATCATGGGAAAGGAGGAAATATTCTGAAGGAAAAGAGACTTGAAATAAGGAGTCGTTGTTCTGGAAGGGAAAGGGAATGATGTGGAAGAGGTTGAAGGTGATGGTAGAACTAGAGGAATATGGACGACGACATATTTGCCTCGAGAACTGGATAGTAGTATTCTAGAGAGGAGTAGGAAAGTACTAGGGACAGACCGAAAGTAGAGTGAGCCCATTCTAGTACAGAATGGAGAACAGAGAGCGGTACTAATTCTGCAGTAACACGTCCATTAATAGCATCGACTAGGATACGAACCAAGGTACAGACTTGAGAGAATGGAGAGTCAATGGCTAGTTGGAGATTATCCATGTTTAGTTTGAGGTAAAAGAACTGAGAAATAACGATGAAATTTGAGAGGTGTTATGTCGGTGAAGTTGTTCAGAGTGTAAGTTACTTCATTTAGGTGGGCTGTAATCTTCTGTAACATAGTGTGTTGGACCTTGATGACTCGGCGTTGAGAATTTAAGGCTGAAGCTAAATGAGCTAGATCAGATTTGAAGAAATGTCACGAGCCGTAATGACGCCAAACAAGCCACTAAGGATTTCACCTCCGAAGTCAAAGAGACCTCGTTTCACACGAGAACGACCTGCGGGTGTCTGAATGGAAAATGTGTCATTGAGCTCAGTGAATTTGTCATTTATGTATTGCAAATGCCATGAGAGTGGTAGGAAAAGATGATACAAATACTGATTCGGGTTGTGTTTCGCCACGATGGCCGAGAGATGAGTCTTGATTTTGTCTAGCTGGTGCGTATAAGCAGGTAGGGCGATGGCTACATCGGCCAGGGGCGCAAGATCGTAGCGCAGGGAGACTACATCTTCGATCAGAATTACCTCCCCTCCCGAGTCGACCAAGGCCCCGGGACGTACTCCACCATCGTCCTCACCCAACCCAGACCCTAGGAGGGTCAGTACTCCCAGCAGGTAGACCACTAACTTCGTACCTAGAAAATAAGGGTAGAATTAATGGGAGAGGTCCTGGAGCAGTTGAAGGGCAGAACGCAGCTTGGATCGATAATGACTGGTTGATGAATGAGGAGCCATAGGTGGAGATGAGGGTGACTGATGGGTAGGTGAAGATGGGGTAGATTGAGGGATTTGTGGAGTAGAAGGGGTAGCAGTAGGCTGTGCTGTTGACTCTTCCAACACTAGGCCTCGTGGTGCACGCTGTAGATCGGCTGCATGGACCCATTTGGTATCTTTGGTGGATAGGTCGTGTATGTGAAAGTTGTTACCCTGTTGAGTGAGCACGCGGTGGGTACCTGTAAATTTGTCATCCAATTTAGAGGTGCGCATATGGGAATGAGGAAAGACTAGATCGCCAACGTTGATACTAATAGGAGAGGCAGATTTATGTTGGCGCTGCATCATGTTCACCTCAGACGAAGCCAGATTTGATTTTACATACTGATGGATTGTTTGGAAGTTTGGCAATTTTACTTTTACATAATCATCCATGTTATAAATGAGGTCTGGCTTGAGGATAACAGGGAGTATGGTAGGTCTTTATCAAAACCAAAGAGGACAAAGAAATGAGACTCGCCAATTGATGCGTTGATGGAGCTATTAATGGAGGACGCTACTTGGGGTATCCATTCATCCCAGGATGAACTATGGGAGCCTAGATGTCTGAGGCACTCTAAGATTTTTCTATTGGGGCACTTCACAAGGCCGTTGGAAGCCGGATGGTTAGGCACGATATTGCATTTATTAATTTTAAAGCAGTGACAGATCTCATCCAGGAGATTATTGTTGAACTCAGTACTGTTGTCAGTAAGGATGTTATGTGGGGTACTGAATGGGTAAATTATGTGATCTACGAAGGCACGTGCAACACTCTTCGCAGTCTTATCTGAGAGGGGCACCAGGACCCAGTAATGCGAGAAGTGGTCGACTGCTACAAATACTCAGCGCCTGATTCCGTAAGAGGGAGTTTTAAAAGGTCGATGGAGACTGTTTCCCACGGTCATGACGGGATTGGGTATTGTAAGAGCGGTGCAGGTAACCCGGTTGATCCTTTGTGGCGCGGCATGAGATGCATGAGTCACAGTGTGCATTGATATCGTGGCGCATGTTTGGCCAATAGTATTCGAGACGTGCTTGGCGCAAGCATCGGTCTTTACCCGGATGGGATGCGTGAGGTGTATCATGAACCATGTGAAGGACCACATACAATAGGTCAGTAGGAACAATGAGTTGGTGTACTTCTCTACTGGGCAGGTCCTTCCCTGTAAGTAATGTTTTTCTGTACAAGAGATCATCTAGTGTGAACTTATCTATTGGTACTGGCAGAGTAGGTAAGGTCGAGGCATCTCCTGATTCCAGGAAATAAACTGCTTTGGACCATACGGGGTCTTTGCGCTGAGAGTTTTGAACAACCTCTGATGTTAGCGTGGTGTTCTCAGTTTCATTGGGCTGTAATGATGTGAAAACTGCTGCTCCATGGCATGAGAGTGCGTCTGCGACTACATTCCATTTTCCTGGGACATACTGAATAGTTGGATTAAAGTCCTAGATGGTGACAGACCATCTAGTTAGCCTACTTGTGAGGTTGCATCCCTTAAACAAATCACATAGAGGAAGGTGGTCTGTTTGGACATGCACTGTATAACCATATACTATATCTCTGAAATGTTTCAAGGACCAGACCACCGCTAAAGCTTCTAAATCTGTGACACTGTAATTACATTCAGCGGTCGTAAGGGCGCGACTAGCATACGCTACAACACGCTTCCTTGATGCTTGATCGAGTTACGTCAAAACTGCACCAAGTCCTGCGCCTGAGGCATCTGTGCATAGAAGAAAGGGTTTTGTATAATCAGGGAATGCTAAAATTGGGGCATTTACAAGAGCTGTCTTTAGTGCTTGGAAGGCCTATGACCGATCTTTAGTCCAAACAAAGGGTACATTCTTCTTGAGTAAGTGGGTTAGAGGAGCGGCGATCTTTGCATAGTCCTTAATGAATCTACGATAGTAACCACTTAGCCCCAAGAAACTCCTTACAGCATCTGTAGTGGTAGGTTCTGGGAAATTGATAATCGCCCTAGTTTTGTCTTCATTAGTATGAATGCCTTGTTCATCTACGACATGTCCTAGAAAGTTGATTTTCTTTCTTAGGAAGTCACATGTACTGAGGGTGATTTTCAGGCCTGCTAGCTGTAGGCATTCAAATACTTGTTGTAGTTTGGAAAAATGTTCAGGGATTGATTTACTCACAATAATGAGTCATTGATGTCATCTAGGTAAGCAAAAAGAGAGTGTCCCATCATGCCACTGAAGACCAAATGGATAAGTCGCATGAACACGGAAGGAACATTCCTCAAACCAAAAGGGAGTCTCTTAAACTTGAAATGTCCGGAAGGGGTGCTGAAGGCTGTAATTGGGCGAGATGATTCTTCCATTCTGACCTGCCACTACCCACTGAGGAGGTCTAGGGGTGAAAAGACTTCATTGTTTTCACTTATTGACTCTAGCAAATCTGTGAGGACGGGTAACGGGAAACGGTCTGGGACAGTTACTGGTCTAAAGTTGCCGTCCTTCTTTGGGACTAAGAAAAGTGGGCTATTCCATGGACTGACAGAGGGTTCAGTTACGTCCTGAATTAACATTTTCTGTACCATCTGATCCTTTTGTTTTCTCAAGCTGTGAGGTAACTGATACGCTGGTATATAGATTGGTTGAGTTCCTGGTACTAGGTCTGTGTGATTTTTAACAAAGTCTGTCCTTCCCATCGGTTCTTTGGGTAAGGGTACCACATTTCGGTAAGACTGTAAAAGGGTGATTAGTTGGTCTTTATGTTGTGGGTAATCTTTACAAGTTAAACTAGAGAGCAGGTCAGGTGAACGAGTCGGAGCAGATCCCGTAGAGTTGTTGGCATATATACCTGTGGGGTCATTATCATCATCATGGATAGTAGGGATAGAGGAATCCTGGCACATCTTTACGGCCGTTGGGTATACCAGGAAGTCTCCGATCTTTACACCACTTTTAAGCCTCCATGGAGCATTAGTGACACTGAGCAAGTACAGGTAGTATAAACTGTCCTCTAAGACCGTGCATCATGCTGACTCATAAGTTAAGCCATTCACACAACACGTCTCAGGTAGTGTTAGTACATCCACTCTTTCTTTCGCACCTGCAACACGAACAGAGACTTTGGTGAACTCATGCGGTAACAAAATTGTGCACGTACTCGTCGTTACTGCACGCCTCGTCTCTGCGTGTTGGAGAACATCGGTCAAACTTTGTGAGGTAGGTAATTGAGACATGTCTGAGTCGGCTGTAATGTTGTCGCTAGAGGAGTTTGGAAGAACCATTTCTGAATGCTGAAAGCATGTATCATCAGGTGATGAGGAATTTATTTCCATGCTCTCAGATAGTGGTGGAATTATCTCTTTACTCTCAGATGATGATGATGCCGATGGCGAGTCTTTGCTCTTTACTCTTAGGTAGTGCTGGATTCAGGGGGGACTGAATGACTGAGTTTACTTTAAGTACAGGACGGGGACATTCCATACTGTATACTGGGAACCCAGAAATGTCTATACTACCACAGGCAGGTAATAATGAAATGGAGTGTTGCGCCATGGTGAGTAAGCCAGTAAGGGCATTTGCTGGATATCTCAATTCGTTAGTAACGTGAAATTCTATCGGAAAAGGGATCAAGGCTCTGTCTAGTTGTACCTCTAAAGTGACTCTTCCCTTGACCTTAAACTCTGAGCCCTCTACACCAAATGGGCAAATGTCATGCGGCTCAAGGAAACTGATCTTTTTGTTTTTTCCTCTAATGATGTTTAACGAGGTATCAGAGATCAAATTTACTATAGATCCTGTGTCCATGGAGAACGATGTAAATCATTATTCCATCCTAGAATGACTAAGCCTGAGGAAGTTATGGGTCCTACATGGCAAATGGGAAGTTGATGTTCCATTGCTACGTTATATTGGTTCGATACGGGTGCATCACTTCCCCCAACTGGCGGCGGTTTAGGTAAAGACATTCCTCAGTAGTGTGAGTCATTACTGGTCTTATGATACTTGCATGTAGGACGACGCGAGCAGGAAGGCGTACGCTGTCTACCTTGGGAGTGATGTCATCTCTGTTTACGGTCGCAACTGGATTAGCGATGTCCAGGGTTACCATGGTGCCAGCAAAGAACCAAGGACTGTCTGTTCAGTTGGACAGCAGGTTGATCATGAACGGTGGTTGGTGAACGATGCCAGGTATGAGAACGGTGCATGGTAGGTTTTCCTCATGTTGCGGGATGGGAACGGGAGTGGTCTGGTGGAGTGGAGGTGTGACAGACTTGGGAGACCAAGGGGCGGTTTGTGGCCTGACGCATGCAGTTCAAGCCTATTCTTTCTTGGATGGTTTTGGTGACCTGGACGATTTTATCTTCTGGACTGAAACCTATCTCCAGAGCTATCTCTCTTTGTTGAGGATGAAGCCAATTCAGGAATCTTAGGTAACCTAGTAAATCTGCAGAGTTATTGAGTGAAAGCATAGGAGCTCCATCTACTTCTATCCTTTTCATACCTACAAGTAACTGGCACATCTCGCTACTGGTGGCCTTCATGGCAGCAGCTGCTTCGTGTAGTTTGGCATTTTGTGTTGGGACTGTCATATCCTCCTCCGTATGGGTGAGGAGATTAGTATCCAATGAGAGATGCAGCATTGGAATGCTGGCAACAAAGCTTTATGAGTTCCTTACGGAAATCATCAGAGATTTTAATGTCATAGAAATGACCTGCACGGATCGTGGCTCCGACGTCCGATTTGCCTTGGTGTAATCGACCCATTAGATAAGAGACTTTGAGGGGTCCATCTGTAATTCGCCGATTGTGCGATTGTGGATGTCGGTTTCTACCTCTCTGAGGAAATTGTAAACTAAGTCGAGTCCTCGCCGGTAAATATGGGACGATTGG
Organism: Birgus latro; assembly: GCA_018397915.1. NCBI lineage: Eukaryota > Metazoa > Arthropoda > Malacostraca > Decapoda > Coenobitidae > Birgus > Birgus latro. The sequence continues at coordinate 1,417 of JAGKTI010037940.1, read as the reverse complement.
CATCATCGAGATATATGGACTGTGGATGAGGTGTTGTCTGAGCCATGGCTGGAAGTGTGGAAGTTACTGAAGTAGGTGATTGAGAGAGAGAGAAGGTAGTGGTAGTTAAATGTAGTGACGACGGGAGATGTAATGGGTCAGGAGAGTTAACGATAGTTGAAGGAGCAGGGATAGAAGAAAGCTGTGTAGAATCAGGGGTAGAGTATGAGGTATCTGGATTTATAGTATCTGGATTTAAAGTATGTGGGTCGGTGGGAAATGATGTCTGAGTTGCTAAGGTGTGGCATGGATATGAGGGGCCACTATGGAGATGAGTCACTAACTCATCATCAGTGTTAAGGCTTGGTGCACTTGCAATTTGTTTGCTGTGATCGGTGGAAGTAAGTTCCGTATATTCAAAATATGACATGTAGTGTGGTGATAAAATGTAGGAAGAAGAATGAGATGGGAAATGTATATATTTACAGTGTGAAGATGAAGGAATTGGGAAGTGAAAATGAATGAAGATGAATGGACGTGGGGTTTAATAAATAAAGAGGAAGTGTGAAATGAGTTATAAATGTAGTTGGTGAGGATGAGTATGAAGTGAGGGTAGTGAGATGAATATTTACATAATATGCAATCTGTAGAGAAAATCCAGAGAATAATCTCTATAGTAAGTCAAGAATGGATGGATGAGGATAAACTATAAGTTAGTTACATAGACTGAGTTGTGAATAAAGTGATGTAGGTCATTGGCTTGAAGTTAAGACAGTGCTTATGAATGGCCGGTTGGCTCACTGGAGATGAGACTGGTTGCGAACATGGAGGTAGCTTGCTTGAAGTTAAAACCATGCTTAAGGGTGATGGCTTGGCTCGCAGTGGAGGAAACTGGTTATGAATACGATGTTGTAGTCTGGCTGGGAGGTATGTACGATGAGTCTTGGAGGAAGCAGGTTGGCTCGCTGGTCTTGAATCGATACGTGAATAAGAGGGTCAGTGTCTGGAGAGAAAGTTAAGATGATGCTCAGTGAAGGCGTTCTGGCCCGGTGGTGGGAGACGGTACGTGAATGCGATCTCAGGGATACCAGATGTTAGGTACGAGAGGCGCCTGTTGGGCGCAGGCTGTGAGGTGCAGGGGCGAGGCCACAGGTCCCCACAGGGCAAGTGCAGAGCTGGTGGGGAGTAGGTGCCGTGGGCGATGCCGGGGCGAGCGGCAGACGGTGGTTAGGTGACACTGAGAGGGGAGGACACTATCGGTAGAGAGTTGGCTTGCAGTCCCGAGGGACCCAGGTTCGAATCCTCGCTGTGCAGGGAGCAGTTTAAGAATTTGAATTTCATTAAATCAGGCTTTACTGATCTACCAGGAGACCCGCCGACATGTCGTAAAAATGACCCCGCTAATACCAATACACCAGTCCTGTATGAGACAGCCCTT
>JAGKTI010037939.1:0-10806 GCA_018397915.1 Birgus latro | reverse complement strand
ATTTGTAAGCACAGTCAGACCTACTCGCCACAAAAACAATAAGAAGCTCTCTCTGTCGCAAGCGCAGGTGTATTAACGAAACCATATTACGGCATCTTCTCTACGATCATATATGACATCGTTTTTATGTACAGTGTTCCAAGGTCGCATTAGCTGGCGCGGGCACATGGCCAACACACACACACACACACATTCACAAGGGTACAACCGAATATATTAACTCCTATATGCATACCGGCCTTACAACTAAAGGAAGTGTAGATAACTTACCTTATTTCTATTCCAGGCCCTGTAATCTTCCCTGTATCCTTCTGTAATGTAAATGCACGCACTGATACTGGTTAGGTTACTCTATTTCCGCAATATGAGTAAAATCGATAAATATCGATCAGATGACCTTCACCTCCACATCCAACAATGTCCACTCTACTTGCAGTTGAATTTGTTTTTCAGTGTTCAGCTCTGATGGAGTGTTACACGTGTCAAGGTAAGGAACGCAACACATCGGATGAGCAACTATGCCTTACACCTCACGCCGTGAGGGAGGCAGGTGTAAGGAGCTTGTGTGGCAAGATGCGCAACTTTTAAACAGCAGGTACCTGTGATACCAGACCAATAACAAACCAGCGCCACGAAATAGCTACACATAAACGCTCCTGTATCTTCCTTATCAATATACATTTCACAATTTTTAAAATCTTTCATAATACTTGTATCGTTATTTTAAGTTCATTGGAGATTCTTAAAGGGTAAGAGTCATTACTGTGAGAGGATAATGACGCACCTGTGTTTGGCATCACTGCAGCAGACACCACGTGGGAATTGTTGCTAAGTGTCACCAAAAGGTCTTATTTAGATCAAGGACCTCCTAATAAAACGCGATATTTGTTAATGCTTTTCATGTGCTGTGTCTGCTTTCCCACATCGTTAGGACTGTATTAGCATTTATGTATTCTCTCAAAGATTATCCTATTGTAGTAAGAGCATTAATCTACCTATTGATATTAGTTGTATACATTTTTTCAATCTACGCAGTGTCCCATACAATAAATCCGTTTTCTATAAATTTAGTCAAAGAAAACGGAGTCACCAATATTAATGGTACACAATTTTCTACATATTTGACAATAGGAATAATCAACATGCTTACTGAAGTCAGTCTGCCTGCTGTTACTGATGGCATCTGTATGTTCGTCCACTGTGCTGCATAATGTCGGACAATATTTCCGTCCCCTTCTCCATCCTTTTCCTCCCAAATGATTGCTGTTCTCGTTGACACCTCTCATATCGTACAGGTCAGCCACATTCGTTTCACCGGTCTGACCTCTGTTTTCCTCTCCAGCTCTCTGGCCAAGATCCCAGCAGTATTCACGCTGGTCTCGTCACACTCATTCTTACTGATCCTCTAGCTCCCAGTATGGACACAGGTAACTACTGATATACAGTATAAACCTTCTGTCACAACTGAGGACAGTCCACCTCTCCCTCCTACTCCTCACCAATAACGTCGTATTCTCAGTTGTCCATATTACCCTAACATTCCTACTCACGTGGCTTTCTGCATTGCCTACGCTAATTTTCTCGTCGCCTCCACCTCCCACTCAAACTGGGTGAGCAGTAACCAATATGAACTGTCTGCTCTTTTCTCTGCCCCTGTCTTCCTTTTTTCTGACAACATTTGAGGCCTAATCATCACCTATTCCCATCTCATACAAGCTTCACTCTTCGCGTCCCCCTTCCCCCAGTCATATCCCCCTCTCATCACCAGGGGCGTAGCAAAGGTGTTAGCCGTGTTGGCCTTAATTGGTCGCCCCAGAAATATACCTGGCCTACTCCAGTTGCCCCCTCAGTCTTCGTGGAAACTACCCTAGGTCTCCCTAAAGAGGTTCACTTCCGCCACCATAAAGTATAATCAGGCTTGGTCACCCACTGGCCACTCCATTTCCAGAACCCTTGATAGGCCCTAGTGAATGGGCCACAATTCAGCAGCATGAAGGTGACCTCCATCTCGATGTTTAGTCAATATTTCTGGGCCAGAATTCCGCAGCGTAGAAAAGTGCCCTACAAATCTGTGTGAGGTTGTGTGTATGGGTCAGAATTCTGTGGCATTAAAAAGAGACGTACACAATTGCGTAAAGCTATATGTATATGGATCATTTTCTATAACAAAGGAAATAACCTACACAGCTATGTAAGGCTATACTGCAGGAGGAGGATAGCTGAAGCCTGAAGTCTGTCAGGCATAAGTTTCAGATCAGCTTGGGACCAGAAACATAACTAGCTTAGTTTGGAGACATAAACTGTAAAGGAAATGGTGCAGGGAAACCTCTTTGTCTGATGAATATATACGGTTCTTTCCCCCAGAAAAATATTAAAATACGAGAAGGAACTGATCGTAAATTTATTCATTTCTGATCTGGGACCGACATGTTTTGTAGCGCCTTTTCCTTAGCGACTTACTTTGCTTACCATCCCGAACTCATCTCTTTCGTCACATTTGCTTACTATCCCCAACTCATCTCGTCACTTACTTTGCTTACTATCCCTAAATCATCTCTTTTGTCACTTCTTTGCTTATATCGCCAATTATATATTTTGCTTTATGCCTAACTCATCTGTCAATTATTTTGCTTACCATCCCTAATTCACGACATATATTTTGCTTACCATCCCTAACTCACGACATATATTTTGTTTACTGCCCCTAACTTATCTCTTGTCATTTTAACCAACTTCTCACGGTCGAGGTAACTAGTATTCCACTTCAACTAACGCCAGAAGACACAAGACTACAAAAAGCACACAATAGATGATAAAAACGCTAAATGCAGAACTAGACATATAAGAAAGACGTCCTGCAGGGCCCCATAACTTTATAAACAAGGAGAATATGACTGAACTCTGTCTCGTACAGTCAAGGATAAGAATTTACTAACTGCTTCACGTGTCTGCTTTACACATAGGGCACGTCCGTCACTTTCCTCCCTGAAGCAGTTACAAAGGGAATCATCTAGAAACACAGACTTAACAGGCCCCTCTCAGCTTAGAAACATCAGCCATTAGAGGCGTGTGAGAAGTAAGGCATGACAAAATCAGGTGATGTTTTTTCCCCGCCTGTTCAACTAGCAGTCAGTAATTACAAGGAAGTTTCCCCCTCGTGTATATATTATGAATCACTCTGTATGATAATTACGGTGATGAGACGCAATCAGTCGCCGGAAATAGATTAATGATGCGTGATATTTTTAGGAGTGCAATGGGGGAGCTGCGTGGGCTCGAGGGTTAACGCACTCGTGATGCGTGAAATCTTAAAATCTCATGTCAGGGATTCGGGCTGGGGAGGGCATACAAGGTTGGTCTTGGTATCATGCCCCTTCATAGGCTTGCTTATGAAATCCCTCGACGTATTTTTCAATTCTCTTACCGCTGCCTGACGATTTTCTCAGCTTAGAATAAAATCCCTTGTTAGTGAAGGGTTGTGGAGGTTATACCTAATTTGTTCGTAAAGTCTCCTCTGGGCTGAATAAATTCCATATCTTGGGGACTAGACTGTAGCTTTGTGGAGGAGATGAATATGTGTTGTGTTCTCAGCTCCCTCAGGTGGCTTAGTACCCCATCTACGAGTGTTACACCTGGCCAGCTGCTTGATTCTTAACCACACATCACTCCTTGGGACGGTCGCAACCATGATCATCGTAGTGAAGGGGCTAACTTGATTTCTGGTAAATTGCATGGATCAGCAGCAGCAGTCAGCACCACAGCCACAAAACATACGATCGCCACACAAAAAACTCCTCATATCTCTCTTTCCAAAGCCGTACAATTACACGGCGCGAGACAGGCCCTCCATTGTTGTCACGCGCTGCCTCATAATTCACGTGACAAATGACGCGGGCTGATAAATGGGGCGGAATGTACGGAAACAGCCACTTATATACTTGTACCGCTGTTCTGACGGCTGCGGGAGGTGGAGGTGACAGGGAGGGGGTCGCGGGAGGAGAGGGGCCGTGGGCGAGGGGGTAATCGTGGGAGGGGGGCCAAGTGGTCTCGCGTGACGCCCCACCATTGGTTATAACACCAGCCTGGAAGTACACACATTGCCCGACACCTGAACCCGACCCCAACGATAACTTGAGCTTCACTGTACAAACTAAAATAATGCCGAGAAATATGAAAATAATATCCAACGGTTCTAAGCATTTCCACAGGCAGCAATACCATTCATCCCCAAGAATTATTAACTATAAGCTTATGCTAATGGTAATACAGAAGGCTTTCATTACCTGTCTGTAATTATACGGCGATAATCAGAATAAAAGTACCTCATATGGAGATCAGAATAAACATTCAGAAGGAATCACCTAAACGCGGCCCTGCATTCTACTGGGGCTCTTTAACGTAGACTAACTCCTTACAAGGCAGTGGTTTCCCTCTGGTATACTCCGGGAACCAAAGTAAAGTAGGCTACTCAAGTGAAGCGCTGTCCTGGAATGGGTATGGAAATAAAAAGAGAACAAGAAGCCCCCAGAGTGGAACACCAGGGCTTTACATTCTGTCTATCGGAGGAAAATGCGACCTGATCTTAACCCTTACCTGTGACATTTGGCATTTTCCTGACGAATTTTGATCACCTGTTTATTCCAGATTGTCGCAGTACCATCCATTTTTTTTCCCATGATCTTGCTAACACAGACACACAGACAAAGGGGCAAGCAAAGGACAGGCATAAAAAGACAAATTAACTCGACCAAAAAACATATCCCCATCGCCCTAGACGCGTGGTTGTGAATATAACGACCACAAAAATCACCGTGATTTATTCTCTCTCACGTGATGGAGGTGAGAAACATATCCCCAAAGCGCTAGGTGCACAGGTGTGAATACTGATACCAAGATAATCATTATATCTTATTCTCCCTCACGTGAAAAGATATGATAAAAATTCACAAACAGTATGAAAATAAACCTACACGTGTGTCAGTAAAAAATAAGCACCAACACACACACAAGAAAGAAAAAGGAACAATATTATCTGGAATAAATTACCTGAGGCAGATAATTACAAACGACCCCCATCTAACAACAGGAACTCAAAAGACTGTGATGTTGACACTTTGCAAGGGTTCGTATCGATCACGCCATTATTTTGCAAAGGCCACTGCAATACTCGACCCCTCGTCCGTGAGATTTGTCCTGTTCTTCTGCTGGGAATCTTGTGCAAATCGTAGTACCAGAGAGCTAAGACGGTGTTTACAGAGAAGAAAGAAACGGCACACTCACATTACGTTCCTCTAACCTTCCCCCAGTGGCCTAAAATTAGAGTTGCAGTAAGAAACGCAGTGCCACTTTTTCTCAGCCAAATTGCACATTTCTGAATCGCAAGAAGGCTTCATTTTCCCGATCCTGTGGTTTCTGTGCGTGGAAGTGTGCAGGGAAAGAATCTGGCGTACCGCTTTTTGCTTACGGGCTCACAGTCGCGAATATCATAGGCTTCCTCTTTGACTTTTGCCCGAAGGCGTTTTCGTTATATGTTTACTTGTACCAGACGATTTTATAAGCACATACCCTAAAAGTGGAGGGGTTATGCATATTCTCTTTTTCCTTTAATTCAAAAAGTTAATACGAAGTAATAATAAAAAGTTAAAATCATCTGATGGTTGCAAATTTAAAAAAAAAAATGTCATCGCAGTAAAGGGGCTGATGAACTTTCGAAAAAGCTCCTTATCGCTAACCCTGGCTGTGGATCTAAAGGGCTATCTGTCTCATAACTATCTATTGCTGTCTAGTTGTATGCTGTTAGTCTCTCAGCATTTATCCTTTTCAGCTAACCCCTTCACCTCAAGATTATCTGTTTTATTTCGATCTTACTAACGTCAGACTTCTTCGTTGATCTTAGAAGAAGTCTGTGCTAGTGATGAGCTTGTTGCAGACTATACCTAACTCCTTCTGGTGCAAGCCTCTCCACATCGAAATAAAACTGTCTGGAGATTGGAAGAAAGAAATTAAAATCGAAATGGTAATTAAGGTTAAATCATCATCATCATCATCATCATCATCGGTACTAATGTGAAACTGAACGCAATTATTTTACTAGAGAGAGAGGGAGGAAGAAGTAATACTAGAGAGGGAGAAGAATACTAGAGAGAGAGGAGGGAGGAGGAAAACTAGAGAGAGAGAGAGAAAGGGGAGAATACAAGAGAGAGGGGAGGGATACTAGAGAGAGGGGCGGGAAGAACAGCCATTAAAAAGCAGCACAGCACGGGAAAAATTATAACATGTTCTTTCCACTCTTAGTCCAGTACAGGATCCCACGTCCATTTGTCCTGCCTGCCACCTAGTTCAGGGTATAACTCTATTTGATGTTATTCTCTGTAATTCTGGCTACACAAAGCGAGACTCAGCATAATCAACGTTATATATAATGTAGATTTTCAAACAACCATCCTTTGACCACACAAATGAAATGGTAATGCAGTTGTTATTATTAATGCAGCTGTTATTGATGTGGTTGTTTTTAATGCAGCTGTTATTGATGTAGTTCCTATTAATGCAGCTGTTATGAATGAAGGAGTTATTAATCCAGTTGTCATTACGTAAAACCAACACTGCTGTTATTACCACCGTTGCAGCTCTTGTGACCACCATAATCACTAACTCCGCCATCACAAACTTTTATTATCCCCGGTCGATTTCAGTCACGCCAGGGAGCTTTCAGAGAGGTTAAAAAGATCCTACACCAAGTTCAGTGCGATGGCTCTCTCTCAAGGTGAATAAGGACATCTGAGGGCAGCATTTAGGATAGTTGTACGGACGCGACAAGCAGTTAAGACGCTACGATCAATAGAACACATCAGCTTATTACCACTGTGGGTGATACCATAATCTTTCTCAGTTTTAAGCTAAGTAAATAACACAAACATAATATACATAATTATATACTGAACCTAAACCTAACAAATGAATATAACACACAATATATCACCCAGCGTATCACCGTGAAAGCTCAAACTTACCCCCTATCATAACTGTCAGCGGAAATCAGTTTTGAATGTAACACGCCGTAACTCTCCATGTTTCCGTAATAGTGTTTTAATGTTAATTTTTTCGCTATCGATTCGTTAAACTTTAGGAAGATACTTGTTTCTATGTAGTTACTTTACTGTTTTAGCTGTGAGGCGATCAAACACTTTTTTTTTCTTCTTTTTTTGTTGTAATAAGAGAAGGTGGGTAATGCTCTAGAGACATGGCAGATATTTTACAGCCTATTTGCATGAATCTAACTCCGATGACATATTCTTTACTTGCTAAACTCCAGACAGTTTTACTTAGCTTAGAGTTCTCCTAAATTAAGTGCAATCGCTTCGTGGAAATCAGAAAAAAAAATGCAAAAATGGCGTCCTCTGATTGAAGGGGTTCATTTTCCGTGTATTACGCTGGCCTTTTATCTTGAACCCTTTCTTCCGGTGGCTCAGTCCATGATCTGCATTTGAGCCATGAGTCGCCATTTCACTGGCTCGGGAGTCTATAATGGGTGGTCATCCTTTACCACAATGGCATCTGTAAATTCTTGCATATTGAGGCTAAATCCCTTGGCCTTCATCCCTTGAGCTACGACTGCCACTATCACGACTACTGAGACGACGACATAAACTACTACTACTACAACTACTACTACTACTACTACTACTACTACTACGACTACTACTACTGCTACTACTACAACTACTACTACTACTACTACTACTGCTACTACTACAACTACTACTACTACGACTATTACTACTACAACTACTACTACTGCTACTTCTACTACTACTACTACGACTATTACTACTACTACTACTACAACTACTACTACTACTACTACTACTTCTACTACTACTACTACAACTACTACTACAACTACTACGACTACTTTAGCACCATACACATTTCCTTTACAATCGACACCATTAATAACACTATCACAAGACCACTATTCTCATTTTTATGACTACCACCTCTCTGATCAGTCACCCTTATCATTTCCTCTGTTATCACTATTAACCCCTTCACTACGATAACCTCTATTCTTATCCCATTCAAACCTCTTAGTTATACAAACGTGCTTTAAGTTTTTCACAGTCCCCATAAAGGAGGATGGTCGACTGCAGGAGGAGGGCAACTTCAGGCTGCAGTCTACCGAGTTTACATTCAGATGATCCTGGAGTTACAGCTACTACCACTGCCTTCTACATCAACGAAAACCATTCCTTCTAATACCAATATTATCAACAGTACCACCACACCCAGTCCATCATCGTAACTGGCACCATATCAAAACCAGTAGCCCCAGACTCCTCCACATTTACCACCACCACAAACACCCACCCAGTCACCTAAACTATCATCACAGTCACCACCATTGACTCACCACCTTATTCACCAGTGCTTCCATATAACAGTCATTGCCTATATCAAATCCAATCACCATATCCACTGGCATGTCATTATCAAACCATCCTCCATATTCTTGAACCACCACCACCACCACCACCACCACCACCTTAACAATCACCACTATCACCATCCCACTCACCACCACAACCACTACTACAACTACCACCACCACCATCATAATTATCATCAGCATCAGAATCACTGCCATCACTACCAACCAAATCATAGCCAATGCCAACACTAGCAACCCATTAACCACAACTACCACCACTATCACAACTCCTATCACCACCACCAACCACCATCGCAACCACCACCACAACCACTATCATCACAGCCACTATCACCAGAAAAAGAAATATCTGCCATCGCGCGTGGAATGAATGTAGGTTGTTCCAGCTGGTGACAGATTTCCCATAGTAGCCACACCAGCATTTGTTTCCCTGTCCACTCACTCTCTCCAGCTCAACCCAGCCTTTAAAATACCTCCATCGCTCTCCACAGCCCCTAATCTAGCTCTCCTAACTTTGGAGCCCTGAAACTAGTTCTCCCAGCCCTTAAGCTAGTAATGAAACCTTTAAAAAGACTTCCCAGCACTCAATCCACTTCTCCAAACCACAAACTAATGTCTACTTAAACAACAACGCGCGCTGCAGAGAGTGAAAAATTGCTTGTCCAAGAAGGCGAAATATCAGCTGATCGGAGACAAACCCAAACATTCAGAATGGCAGAAGACGCGCTCTTGGTTGCTGGGCATGGACTAGTTGAGAAATAATCGACGATCCATTATTAGATGTCGTGGGTGATGCTACAGATTGAAATGTAGAGCTGGAGAGAAAAGAGGAGGAATGACTACGACCAATAACTCCGTCGAAAAGTACGTGGAGGCGATCGTCACAGCGTGTAGTGACAATAAATATTTACATCACATTATTTATGTATTCTAAAATGATTAATTACTTACCGCAATGACTTTGGTGAAGTTTTACCTCCACATTGACGATATAAATTAGAGTAAGAGCAGTATAATGCCAGATACTTTCAATCGTCACTGGGAAACCTGCCGAGGCCCAGGGTAACAATAATATAATAATAATAATAACAATATTAATAATAATAAAAAGTAACCTCATAAAAACTGTTAATGTCTACGCCAACTCTTTCATGGTTGTCTGTTTTCATATATACATTATGTTAGTCGTATTTTCTCCCATCTCTCAAAGCTTCTTCTACTCTCCCCAGAAATGGATAGTCCCTTACCAAAACCTCTCTGACCTTCTCAGTCTCTCGTTAGTTTCCATTTCCCACCGCTGTTTCCCATTTCTCTTCAGTGCCTCGGCTCACTTAGGCTTTCTCGCTGCATTTCTCTGTTATTTTTGGTCCTTCAGTTCCTCACCGGCCCTCTCCAGCCCTTTCCAGCCCTCTCAGCCCTCCTCCTGGAACTCAAGCTCGGCCGCCTCGCTTCGCTGTGTTTACAAGAGGCAGCGTTTTTGTAGAGGGAATCCGTATTCATCCCGTCTTCCTCCTGTTTTTTGTGAGGATCTGTCTTCCCGTTTTTATCCCTGTCTGTGAGTCATCTCCACCCTAGTCAACTTTATCTATTTTTGTTGTTGCTGTCCATCACGTTACTCACAGACGGAGTATGTAAGCGTGATAATATAAATAATTAGAGAGAGAGATATATACACACGTGTTTCCCTTTTATTAATGCCATATAATAATAATAATAATAATAATAATAATAATAATAATAATAATAACAATAAATAAATAAATAAAAATATTGAAATATAAAAAGTGAAGTGTAAAGAATTAATTGAAAGTCAGTGGCAAACACGAGAGAGAGAGAGAGAGAGAGAGAGAGAGAGAGAGGAGGTCAATCGGGGCCAAACTGCATTCACAGGACAGGTAAAACAAAACACACACAAGCAAAAAACGTACACACACAGGAAACACGCAAAAACATGGCAGTTTATCTGAAATTATTACATCAGCTCTCTCTTTCTCTCTCTCTCTCTCTCTCTCTCTCTCTCTCTCTCTCTCTCTCTCTCTCCAGCCGGCGTGGGTCGCAAGGGTTTAAGCCCGAGGATTAGATGGAGTGTATTGCTAACTTAATGCTACTCAAGGGCGAGACACTGAACACTCACTGATGGAACAACAGAGGATTAGATGATGGATGGGTGTGTGTATTTATATGACCCTTTCCCGCCTTCATTTGACCTAACAGATATAAATACTGTGTTCAGAGGGAGCAGCAGATGTTCTTACCCAACCAGGTATGGCCGTGTTTACCTCGTTCTCTGTCTTCCCCTCTCGCTGACACCATCCTCCCACGGGGCAACTGTCTCGTCATGGGAGGCGAAGGTA
>JAGKTI010037938.1:0-10807 GCA_018397915.1 Birgus latro | reverse complement strand
AACACACCAGGAGCTCCTCAACATTTCCACGTTATCTTGACTGCGATGGCTGCCCAGAAAACCAGCACAAATTTTCTGAAGAGAGCTCCAAGCCCTAAGTTCGTCTGCCTCGAGGGTCGCATCAGACTGACTGTCTTTCTTCAGGCTACGAATTTGTGGGTCAACGAAAATGCCTTCCTTCGACTGGCGTCGCTAATCTTAGGGAAGACTTTCGTCAGGTGTGCAAAAAATAGTTAAAACGCAAAGAAAAGCTTGACGCTAAATAATTGTCTCGATTGAAAAAATAAAGGGACACAAAGAGAATGCAACATCCTCGCACACCAGCTGGTTTAAGGGACGATCATCTGCAATTGCCCTGTGACCATGTCCTTCGATGGTTGCATTCAAAACCCATTACTTCTTTCTTGCCTAACCCACATCATTTCCGCCTAATCTGGTTCGAACCGGATCAAAACCCTTTGAAACTGAAATTTGACCTTTCCCTGCAACTTTATCCTGAACCCTTCAACAATGATTAGTCTAAATCAGATAAAAAGTAAAATAGTTGACCTTGCAATGTGACCTTACCCTTTGACCTCTTGTTCTCAAAAACAATAAGTTAACATCTCTGCTGATCCCCAACCTCTCCAAAATTTTCGTCCACATTGCACAAAAAATATTTTAGCTGTTTTGTTCCCACACAGACACAAGAATCGAATTTTGACCTTCATCTGTGACCTTGCTCTTTGACTGACTGTACTTGAATTGGTATATCTTCGTCCATACCTTACTCTCAGCCTTTTCTCTAAGTTTCAGCGAAATTGGATAAAAAACAATTAAAGCTGACATTGCAAAGTCAAATTGTGCTCTAGTCCTGTGGCCATGACTCTTGACATACTGTTCTCAAAAGGAATAGGCTAACCCCGTGACTGGCCTTCAGCTTTTCCAACAGGTTACGTTAATCGGATAAAACTTTTAAAAGCCATGTTGTTCACACACACACACACACACACACACACACACACACACACACACATACACACACACACATGCGCGCGCGCGCGCCGAGCAAAATATAACCTCTCTTTTCGCTTGGCGAGCAGGAGTGTTAAAAATACTTCACGGTGTATATTAACTTCAGTGCCGAGAACAGCTGAAATTGAAAATTTTATCCCACATACTGAAATTTTTTGTATTTAGAGATGCCGGCTCAAAACTCTTGTTAGTTCTGAATAAAATGTTTTCCAAATGTGGGTATAATTTTCCAAACTCCACTAAATTCCTCGATCCTTTACAATACTCTGTCATGTTCATGGTGAACAATACTCTACAAGTGTGCGTTGATAAGTGTATGGCCAGGAAATGGTCAAGTATAAAAATTCCTTTGTGTGGGAATTAATTTGGCTGTGAAGTTTAGTTTGTGGCGGTGAGGTGAGGGCAGTGGTTGGCGGCTGGTGTGAGGCTTGTGTCACTAACTCAACCATAAAATGTCGTAAAAGTTGGAAAATATGTGTCATTACAGGTCGTCTGGGGGAGAGAAAAGAACAGGGGAGGGAAACAGGAAAGAAAGAATGAAGGGGATAAGAGAGATGGGAGGAAAGAGGAAAAAGAAGTTGAAAGAGAGGAAGGAGGAGAGAGGGAAGAGAAAGAGGAAGGGAGAGGAGAGAGAGCAAGAGAGAAGGGAGAGCAGAATGGAATGTGAGAAATGATAGTATGAAAGAAAGAGGAGGGGAACGAAGAAGGAGGGGAGAAGAAGAGGAGAGAGGAAAGAGGGACAAAGAGATGACAAGAGATAATGGTTTAGGAGAAAAGTTCTCAGACAGAAATATGTGAAAGCAAAACGTATATGAAAGGGGGAGAGAGAAACAGAAAGATCTGGCATACCTGAAGTGAAAAATGCTTTGAAGATTGGAGGCCAGGATTACTGGCATAATGAGAAGGGGTAGAGAAAGAATGGGGGGGATGGGAAGAGGAATTATAAGGAAGAAGTATATGTCAGAGAGTCAGAATAATAAAAGATGGGGGAAAGTGAAAACGGAGATAATAAGGAGAGCAAAGCCGGAAAGGTGGAAGGATTATAGACAAAATGAGGATAGAGAATGAATGCGGAGGGAACAGAAAAACTGTTTTAGAGCAGGAAATATATGTAATGGAAGGACAGAAGTCAAGAGTGAGAGCAGTGGAAATGAGTTATTTGAGAGGAGCATGTGGAGTCACATGGAGAGACAGACTAACAAATGAGGAAGTGAAGGAGCATTGTGGTGTGGTTGAAGATGTGATGGGAAGCGTTAGGAGAAACACGTTAAGGTGGTTTGGGCATGTGGAGAAGATGGAGAGTGAAAGATTGACGAGGAGAGTGTATGTGAGTGAGGTGGAGGGGGCGAGAGGGAGGGGGAGGCCGAGGATGAGATGGAGGGATGGAGTGGAGAGGTATATGAGAGAGGGGGGTGTGAGTTGGGAGCGTGGTAGTGAAATGGCAGGGGACAGAGTGACATGGAGGCGATTTGTTTGTGGCCACCCCGTTCGGGATTGAGGCGTCTGGCAATAGATAGATAGATAGATAGAATATGAGAAAAAGAAAAAAAGGGAGGCAAGGAAGTAGGCAGGCAGAGAAAGGGGAGTGAGAGACAGTGGGAGGAAGGGGGTTGGAGAGCCGGTAGGGAGGGTGAGAGGAAGAGGGCTAAGTTGAGAAAGTGTGAGGATAAACGCAAAATGAAATTAGTGAGGGTTAGCATTATAGCCACAATGAGGGAAGAGGAGAAAGAATGTGGGTGGAGGGGGAGGGGAAAAAGACTGAAGACAGTGAGAACATGAAAGGGATTCAGTAAAATAAACAGAAATGTGGTAGTGAGAATGAAAAATATAAGAGTCGAACCCAAAAGACTAGGGGATTATAGACACTATGAAGAAGGGTGACAAAAGAATGTGCAGGGAAGAAAAACAAATGCCTAAACGTAAGAAGTATATGGAAGAAAGATATATAAAGCAAGATACTGTAGAAATTATGACAAAAAAATGTTAAATGTAATAAAGCAGATGGAATACTTGGAGGCACAGTGAGACAAGATGGAGGAACGGGAAAATGTATTATAAGCAAGGATTATATGAAAAGAAAGTGAGAGAGAACGAAAAAATCATGGGATTTGAGCCAAAAATAAACAGGACTTAAGGCACAATGAAAGTGAAGAATAAACCTGAAAGAAATGTGACAAAATAAGATTATGGATTATATGGAAGGGAGCAGGAGAAATAGAAAATGTGGTGAAAATGAGCTGAGGGAAGCCAGACAGATGGAGGAATTATATGCAGAAAGTACAGAACGGAAGAGGGAAAAAAATCGTAGAAGCAAGTTGGGGATAAAAACAGATAAAAGTAAATACGACTAGGGCGAGGGTAATAATATAATTATAGGCACAATGAAGAAGGGTGAGGAAAGACTGCAGAGTGGATGGAAGCAATGGGAGAAAACGAACGGAGGGAGAGAGAGAGAGAGAGAGATGAAACCAGTAGATGGGGCTGTTAAAAGAAAAAAGGAAGATTAAAATAGGGATTAAAGAATCCCCCGAGCTAGACCTTACAATGAGATCATACAGTCCCGCTAGGTAACAGGAGGGCGCTACCCCTTCCGGCACGGCAGTCCCCAGCGCGGCTCGAACTCGCGACCCCCCGGTCTCGAGCTCGATGCTCTACCTCTGAGCCACCGTGCAACCAGAAAAAAAAAAAAAGAGGGAATAAGAAGAAAACATTAAACTGAGACTCAGCTGTCTGAGACAACTGAGAGCAAACCCTTTTCTATATCCTCCTACTTTCTCTATACTCATTTCAAAGCCAAAGGTGGCTGTTGTGTATATGTACGCAACGATCTATCTTGCTCTCGTGTTCCTGAACTTGATTCTTCTGAATTCTCTACTCTCTGGCTTCGGCTCTCCTGTCATTCTCTGACTAAATATATCTGTGCTGTTTACTTATCTCCTAATTCTACTTACTATCAAAAATTCTTTGACTATATTACTGCTACGATGGAACACATTCTATCCATTTCTCCTTTCTCTGAAATCTCCATTCTAGGAGATTTCAATGTTCACCACCGCCTTTGGCTCTCCTCTCCTTTCACTGATCCACCTGGTGAACAAGCCTACATCTTTTCTATCCTTAATGACCTAGATCAGCTTGTACAGAACCATTCCCGTGTCCCTGACCGCCTTGGAGAGAGTTCCAACATACTTGACCTTTTCCTAACAACTAATCCTTCTGCTTACACTGTTAATCTTTTCTCTCCGTTGGGCTCCTCCGATCACAACCTTATTACCTTAACCTGTCCTATCGCTCCGGTGCGGCATGTGGACCCTCCAAAGAAACGCCGCCTGTGGCACTTTGGAGCTGCAGATTGGGAGGCCATCAGGCAGTACTTCTTTGATTTTCCTTGGAATGATTATTGCTTCCATGGCCGGGAGCCGTCTGAGTGTGCCCTGCGCATTACGGAGGTTATTCTCTCGGGCATGGAAGCATACATTCCTTTCTCATATCCTCTGTTTAATGCAAGAAAGCCTTTGTTTAATCACGCTTGTTCTAATGTTGTCCGCAACAGAGAGAGGGCCTTTAAAAGGTACCTTAGCCAACCCACCCCTGAATCACATCTTTTTTTATATTTCTGCCCGGAATCGTGCTAAGTCTGTTCTTCACTCTGCTAAAAATAATTTCATCCGTGCTAAATGTTCCCAACTCTCCAACTCGAATTCTTCTCGCTCCTTCTGACACCTTGCCAAAAACCTTTCTAACAACTTTACCTCATCATCCTTCCCTCCTCTTTTCTACTCTGATGGCTCTGTAGCTATTTCTTCTACTGATAAAGCAGATCTCTTCGCTCAGACTTTCTCCTCCAATTCCACCTTAGACGATTCTGGTGCTGTTCCTCCATCACTTCCCCCCTCAGACTTCCTCATGACTGGCATTAAAATGTCTTCAGCTGATGTATTTTCTGCCATCACTGGCCTCAATATTAACAAGGCATATGGTCCTGATGGAGTCCCTCCTGTTGTCCTCAAAAACTGTGCTTCTGTGCTCACACCCTGCCTAGGTAAACTCTTTCGCCTTTGTCTGTCAACTTGTACCTTTCCTTCTTGCGTGAAGTTTGCTCTCATTCAGCCAGTCCCAAAGAAGGGTGACCATTCCCAACCCTCTAACTATCGTCCAATTGCTTTAACATCCTGCGTCTTAAAAGTTTTCGAATCAGTTCTTAACAGAAAAATTTTAAAGCATCTTTCCTGTCACAACCTTCTTTCTGATCGTCAGTATGGGTTCCGTCAGGGACGCTCCACTGGCGATCTTCTCACCTACCTTTCAGACTCCTGGTCATCCTCCTTTCGGGACTTTGGCGAAAGCTTTGCCATTGCACTTGACATCTCAAAGGCTTTCGATCGAGTCTGGCATAAATCTTTGATTTCCAAACTGCCCTCCTTCGGTTTCTATCCTTCTATCTGTGCCTTCATCTCTAACTTCCTTTCTGGTCGTTCTATAGGAGCTGTTGTAGACGGCCATCGTTCTTCTCCTAGACTTATCAACAGTGGTGTTCCTCAGGGCTCTGTTCTATCACCAGCTCTCTTTCTTTTATTCATCAATGACCTTCTAAGCTGTTCATCTAACCCTATCCACTCATATGCTGATGATTCCACCCTTCACCTTTCCAATCGGTTCCCGCAACGTCCATCTCAGCAGTTACTTCAGCATGCAAGGGATAAGGCTATGGCACACCTAATGTCTGACTTGGCTCATATCTCTGATTGTGGTAAAAATAATCTTGTTATTTTTAATGCATCAAAAACTCAGTTCTTACACTTATCAATCCGATAAAATCTTCCTCAGGATTACCCACTAATGTTTAATAATGTCCAGCACAGTCCTGCATCATCCTTGAACATGCTTGGGGTTTCATTCTCTCGGGATTTGTCTTGGAAAGAACATATTATATCTCTTGTGAAATCTGCTTCCAAGAGATTAGGTGTGCTGGGCCGAGTCCGAGCTTTCTTTACCCCTGCACAGATGTTGACCTTGTACACGGGTTTTATTCGCCCGTGTATGGAGTACAACTCTCGTGTGTGGGGAGGCTCCCCACATGCGGTTCTTCTCAATAGGGTGGAGTCAAAGGCTTTTCGTCTCATTAACTCTCCTCCTCTTACTGATTCCCTTCAACCTTTGTCTCTTCGCCACACTGTTGCTGCTTTATCTCTCTTCTATCGCTACTTCAATGGTCACTGTTCCTCTGAACTGTCTGCTTGCATCCCTCCACCTCTACGACGGGCACGTAGTACCCGTCTAGCAACAAACTCTCATCCCTTTTCTGTCCAACTCTCTAATGCAGGAGTTAACCGTTACTCCCAGTCCTTCATTTAAGCAACTGGTCAACTCTGGAACTGTCTCCCTCTGTCTGTATTCCCTACTTCCTATGATCTCCAATCTTTCAAACGCAGTGTGTCCAGGCATCTCGAAATGAATGGATCTTGAATTTGGCTCTCTTTGGTATTGTTTTTACTTTTTCTTGGAAGGAACAGTATGCGGGCCCTGGCCTTTGGTTCCTTCTTCCGTGCATTAAAAAAAAAAAATCATGAAATGGTATGAGGCAGGGAAATTACATCTAAAAGTGATAGCAGAGAACCTGAGGAGAACACTGGGTGGCAAATAAGTGGCACTGGGAAGAATACACAAGAATTAAGAGAAACCAATAAAAAAAAAGTTATCTTAATTTCGCAGTTATGTGTAATGTTCAGATGGGAGAATTATACGTTTTTATACATAGAAAAAAAAAGTTATCCATAGAGAAGATGCCTCCAGGAACAATTTTTCGAAATGTTTGTACTTTTTTTTTTCTTAAAAAGTATTTATTGGGGCATTGGATAAAAAAAGGTTTTAAGGTACCAGCTGTGAATGGGATATTTCTCTTAGCCGAATAAAACTGCTTAGCAGTAAACAGAACATAATCTTTACCTGACAGAATGCTAGATGGCGTTACTTGAAATAGTATTACCTGCTTTAACTCGAGGGCATCTATAATATAGTTTCTTCTCATGACCAGACGATACAGCATAAAAGAGCACCCTAATATTCAAGGTGTTATGGGTAACCTGCAACTGAACTGAGCAAATCTGCCTGCAGATAGCAAGAATAAAATACAGAAGACGTCCTCGGGTTGAGGATGTTAAGGACAAAACGGAGGAGTGCACATCTGACTGGCGTGACTGAAGCAATTCGTTCTGAAGGAAGCACCATTTTACTAAACTAAATCTTAATTAATGAAATCGACTCTGTCCTCATAACACCCTTAACTCCCCTCCCATCATCCCTCTCACAACATCCCTTACCTCCTTTCCCCTACCCCTGTCCCTCACAAAGTCCCTTAACTCCCTCCCGCCCTCCACGGCTACCTTCCCCTGTCTCTTAAAACAGCCTTTACTTTCTCCCCACCTCATGCCCCACCTTTCACAACATCCCTTACTTCATTCCCATCTTCTTGCCCCTCATAAGCCCTCTTGTCCTCTCTCCCTTTCCCTTGCTTGTGACAAAATCACGCTCCATCTCCCCCGAGAACAAAAGAAGACAACACTTCTTTAAATAATTTCAGCAAATGATTGTGATATTCAGATGTAATAGAAACAGATTCGTGATACAATAAAAAAAAATGGTTAATATAAGTCGAGCATCGAAAACTCTATAGGTAATCAGATGTTGATGTCATGTACAAAACTGCAGTTCGATTGGTTCAATGAACAGATTCGTGATACAATAAAAAAAAATGGTTAATATAAGTCGAGCATCGTAAACTCTATAGGTAATCAGATGTTGATGTCATGTACAAAACTGCAGTTCGATTGGTTCAATGATTGCCGATAATCTAAATGTTCTGTCGTAGCTAACACGAAAAATGGTAGAAAAAAAAAAAAGAGTGGGATAGATGGGCTGGAAAGGTGGGTTGTGTGAAAATGGATATTCTTGTGAGTCTTAAGAGTGACAGTGTGAATGATAATTGTATCTGTAGCTGTATGTGGTGGAGTAGATAAAGGCCAGGGTGAGTGTGAAAGAGTGTGGGAAGGACTGGAACGGTGTGTGTGTGTGTCAAGGGAGGCCGTGGGTGAAGATGAGTGCTGATGGTAAAAAAGAAATAGGCGTAGGAAAGGATTTCCTCAGTAACAACAAGGTATCACACCACATTCTTATGTACGTGGACTTCCTCAGTAACAAGAAACTGGTTACTCCCCATTCTTATATATAGTACTTGGCGTCTCGCGTCGCAGCGTAAAATTAAAAATAACCCCAAGGTGATTCGCGGGCGAACACGCACACACACAAACCTATGTACTTACAAACATGCACATGTATACATACACGGCTACTCTCACATGCACATTGAAATGCATACACACATACACAAATTGTACGTACGTACACATGGACATGTCTTTCTCCCTAAATACCATATGCCATAGTCTGGTCAGCTTAAGGAACTCTGAGGCTCATCTCCCTAATCAGATATTCTCTGCATATGACACGTTCATGTTATTTACTGGCCGTAAATTTGCTTGTGAAACCGAGCACTGCACGCCCTAAGCCAAAACACTGCTGGTATTGTACGACTCCTCAGCGGCACCGTGAATCACAGTTTAATCTTCTATCACCTGAAATTTAGGATCACATAAATTCCCACGACAGACGACAGTTTAACGATGAAGTGGTCAGACCTGGTGGCTCCTGATTACCGCCCAACACCGACTCAATTAACCTAAACTTTCTAATCAAGGATGATTCATTGATTTATCTTTTTGAGTTTGTTTCCACAGAGGCTGATCTCAGCACCAAAGTTAATATTAGCATCGGCAAGACTTTTGGTATTAGTATTCTTTTGACTAATTTCATCGGTGGCTCGGTGGTTAACATACTTAGTGCGATGCATAAAGCCCGTGTACTCGAGCCGTGGTGGAAATATGAGTATAGCTTATGACACAAGTACAGTATGACCCTTCACATGCTTGCATGTGTTCACACTGTCATTTCAACAGATGATACTAACATACATAATCCAGTGCATTACTCGACTTTCATATTCATCAATGCCATTCGTTACTCTTCCGACGGAAACGACTTTCCCATGAGAGAGAGAGAGAGAGAGAGAGAGAGAGAGAGAGAGAGAGAGAGAGAGAGAGAGAGAGAATAAATTCTTTCACCCTCCCGCCATAGAAAATGTCTTGAGTCCTGCCGTGAACCAAATATAGACCGTACAGAATGCGTCAGGCCTGTCTCATAGTCTGCTAGTGAGTTATTATAAAAGAATAAAACAGTCGGTATGACAGTTGTTCATATGTAACCATCGAAAATTAAAAGATTTTTATGCTAGGAATAATATTCATAGCAGTGCCAAAAGTCAACACATGACAATGAGTATGGGGCTGGATCTGCCTGTATGGATTAGGAGAAAAGTGTTGATACTGATGGTAGATTTAGCGATAAGTTATATTACAGGGATACTTGAAGAGCTGATGCTGCCAACAGCATGTAACTATACCCCAATCCAATACGAGTGATCTATGCAGGTAAGTAACTGTTTCCTGATTATATTAATATACTTTCCAGAATTCTTTGACATTTAATCTTTCTCTATATCCCATCCAATAAGCGTGATCTATGCAGGTAGGTAACTGTTTCTTGAATATATTTCTATACTTTTCAGAATTCTTCGGCATTCACTCTCCCTCTATACCCCATCCAATAAGAGTGATTTATGCAGGTAGGTAACTGTTTCTTGAATACTGACATTGTTTCCTGAAATTTTTGGGCATTTAAACTCTAAGATAGTCCACTAATTTTCAGTAATTTGATTCTCGTCGAAATAGATTTTCCTGTTTGGCATCACCACTGAATTCATGTTAATCAGGATCTTTCTCAGGTAACTAAAGGACTCCCTATAGTACCTTGTACATAGACAGCCGTGAGTAGTGCAGGTGATTTTTATCTTAGAAAATAATTCTCCTCCCAAAAGATAAACTTCTTTCGCTCATCGCACTGCAAATAAAGGCTCTTCATGTGGTGCCTCTTAATCAACATTCTTTGCTGGCAAATACTATATTACATACATTACGTCGGGTGTGTGAACACAGTTCCATACAGTAGAGCTGAAACCTGGAGCTGAGTCTGATCCCTGATAGCTAGAGTTTGTGAGAGGTTTGTCTGCCACATCCCCAAGGACTTGTTGGTCTTCTCCAGAGTTGACAGGTTTTGTTTTTCGCTAGGCAGATTTCTCCATCTGACGACGATAAGACGCCTAGCGACATTCTTAGCTTTGTCGGTATACTAGAGGTATTAGTGTATTTTCCTAACAGTTTTCTGGGTTTTGTGTAGATTCAACTAATGCTAAATTTAGCATTAGTTGTGACTTTGAACTTGTTAGCCGTGGTCTTTTTTAACTGATTTTCCTACATGTAGTGGATGTTGAGGAATCGTGTAGAGTTCCATCCTACTCAGGGTAAAAAAAAAAAATGTTTAGAAAAATGTCTCAGCTACAAGAGGGCATTTTGGGTCGATATTCAGCTATTGCTAGATGGATGCTTTCGCGTGGTGGCGCCGATGTGGCCGGGCAGCTCAACTGTCCAGTAGTACAAACGTCCCTCATCTCCCGTCCTGTCCCCCGGAACAAGGGTGACGGACTGCAGGAGAGGAACAGTTTAGCCTGTAGTCCATTGGGTTCATATTCAGATGTACCTGAGACAGCAAAAACAACAACAACAACAACATATACTACTATAGCTGCTGTTGTAGACGGCCATCGTTCTTCTCCTAGACCTAT
>JAGKTI010037937.1:0-10807 GCA_018397915.1 Birgus latro | reverse complement strand
TGAATGTGAAATTAGTAGAGCTGGATGCTTCCACAATCACTTCCACAAACCACAAATTCCGCAATTGCAGAAGTGTGATTTCATTTGCCGATTTGCATTTGCAACAAAATTTACACAAATTTGCGGTTTTGCGTTTGCGGAAGTACTTACCGCAAACGCAAACCTGCCCACAAACCTGCCTGACCACTGAGAGCTTTGAGATGTTTGTTTTAACGAAGGGCAACACAGACTTGCTCAAGATGGAGTTGTCTCAGATGTTGGAGGAGATTGACTGTGACCGAGGAGTGAGGATTGAGGAGGTTAGAGCCAAGGAATAGAGGTGGACTGGTTTGTCAACTTGTCAAGTGTGAGCCGTGAAGTGTAATAATTTAATTCATTTGTCTGCAGTAGTGAATGATTTACCCTTGTTTTGTAAAAAAAAAAGTTCAGTATACAAATATAATAATATTCAAAATACTACAGAACCCCATAATTGCGAATCTCATAATTGACAACTTCACTAATTAACGAGTTCTTCAGTTGGAAAAATACAAAAAAATAAACTGGAGGAAACTGAAATGAATTGGTAATGTCTTTCTGCTAAAAGTTACAAGTACATTTAGCGCCTGCTCTATTGTTCGTTTAGGTTTGTATATGTGAAAGAGAGAGTACTGATGCAAACACTAATGTATTCCATTAACCTCTTAACAACTCCTGGTGATGAACAACCCTTATATGTTAACACGACCCTATCCCAAGCAGTCAGGCGGTCACTTAATCTCAGATATTTCGCCCATATGGGACTTGCACTGACATTTTATTAATTCTTCCACGAATCATAGCGAATCACAGGATGGGTTTAGGAAGCTAAAATACACACTGCTAAGTCCAACAGACGGTTCTCTTCACATCTGTAAGAAAGTGAAATTGATTTAAGAATTCTTAAATGATCATTTCAGGGCCGGCCAGGGATGCACCCAAACTTCTGAACCCATCGCCACTGGGGGGTTAAGGCGTTAATCCATACCTAAGATTATTTGTTTCCGGTGCAATGGAAGAACCTTACTCTACATACTCAAAGGTGGATTTCGTTTCCCAATTTCCCAACTGTATGGTAGGTTATTTTTGGTTAACTTGTTAGGTACAGTTAAACTAGGTTAGGTTAGGTTTAGTTAACCACTTAAGACTGTCCCTTCCGCCATTACGTTGCCAATCACGCAAGAGTCGGCGCAGCCGAACAGCTAAAAACAGTGGGGCAAAAGATTTAAGAAGAAACGTTTATTTATGGTTAATGAATGACAGTATCAGTGGTTCATAAAATACGCAATTACTGATAAACGTCATTTTCGGGAAGGCGTCAAGAATTAGCACATTTCAGTCATTAGCGAGGGGGTTTGGAACATAACCCTTGCTAATTTGGAGGGGTTACTGTATATATTTTAGTTTTACTAAAAATAAAATTTTATAAATAAAAGGTTTACTGTATGTCAGCATTTGTGGAACCACAAATTTCAAGAAGTTTGCAGATTTGCAGTTGCGGAAGGTAATGGTTTGAGTTCGCGGATGTGCTTTTGCGGAAGTGAATTTTCGTTTGCGGTGCCCAGCGCTGGAAGTTAGTGTGAAACGCAAGGTCAAGGAGTTTCAAATGGTGACTTCTTGAATGTGAAGTTAGTTGCACCATTACCGTAGACTTCAGTTAGGAGTTTCGCAGGACTAGTTGAAACTGAAGTTAGCTGCGACTTTAATTGTTTACTGGCACTACTCGTAAATGGCAGTACCAAATCAGTATTTAACAGCACTAAAATAACTGCTGTCAGGCGAGGTTTGTTGTGTCCCACACCACGTGTTTATAATACTGTATTATGCAAATGTACTTCCCATACCTACTGTATATTATCCTTGATGCGTTAACGGTTACATACTTTCAGAATACATTTAGATTATATCCATTATAGATCATTGAAAGAAGCCGTGTTTGGTATCGCGTTTTTAGCTAATTAAGTCCTCACCATGGGTCACAGAAATATTTTAGGAATGATTTACTACGATTACGTCTTTTTAGCTTGACTTTTACTTGTCTTTGGTTTTAGGGGAGACTTCTTGTATTTATAGCCATATTAATCCGGCCAACACAAAGCTCTGCCATAAGCCAAATACACTTTTACGGTTGAAGGAAAAGAAAAAACAAACAAACTTAAATTACTTCCTTCGGCCGATGGGGTTAAAGTAACTTAGGTAACTGCATAGGATTTTAGGTCACACTTAAGGGTCAGGGGATGGTGGTGGTGTAGTGGCAGAAGAATTGGCTGCTGATGGTAAGATCATGACAGAAGTTACGTCTTTGGCTGGGAGGTGACTGAAATATTTTCTATAACAGCGTCATAACTCATCTCACAGAAAACACACAATGTAAAATAAATAAATTATTGAAAAAAAACCCAGCTGATTCTATTATGCTACTCGTGAAAGAGGTAACCATATTATTTTTCAGTACGGAAGGTTCGGTGACTTGTGAAAGAGTTGGGCAAGGATTTTCTCACAGTGAATTTGAGAAACCGACTATTCTTAAATTTTTCCAGAAAAACCTTCCAGCTTCACTCGTATTGTCATTGACTATCGACACAGAGTAAATGATGATACTGATGTATAGTTGAGTTTCACGTGTTTCATGTGGAATAGTTGCTTGGTCGCCATCATCAATTATTATTTTTTTTTTCATAAGTCTATAATTTCTCATGTACAGTTGCTGTGAGAAATAAAAATCGGATTCTCTCAAATGTCTTTGAAACATAAACAGGAAAGGAAATCCCAAAGCCCTCTGTACTGTTAAGGACAAAAGTTAACCTACTGTTTTAAAAAGTACGAAATACTTTACACGTGGGCATGTCTGTCGCTTTTCTCCCAGGTGGAATATCAGTAATCCACAGACAAAGAAACATAATTCTCATAGCTAAAAAATATCAGCAAGCAGAGGAAACGGACAAGAAGATACGGTGAAATAAAAAATAAGCTTTTATCAACAACTGGAACCACAATTCTTCACAGCGTAGGAGGTACAGTATAAAGGTGCTTGCAACACCGGTGTTTAGGGCTGATCCTTACAACATCACAAAAAGAGACGAGTTCCAGTTCGTCGTCATAGTGCACGGCAGGTAGGAGTACACGGATTGTACTCTTCCTCCCTTACCACTAGGATATTAAAAGCAAGAACAAAACTGCTCAGAGACGACAGCTATCCCGCACCTCTAATTTTACAATCTTAAATTTTAGTAGAACTGCACAAAAATTTAATACATTCTTCCCTAACCCACACACACTGGATGTTCCACTTTGATCTAGATCGACTCAGGCATTCATAAGATATTTATTAACACAGATATATACATGAAAACGGACTCTATCACAATTACAGTGCCACTGAGAATACAAATTAGCAAATTACTTGCCCTAACTCTGTGACTGCGAGGACCGCGTGGGTAAGGACACTCGAGATATTTTTTAAGATTTTTAATGCTATGACCCCTCTCGGATGAGAAAAAAATCCCCTGACGTTAACCTGAAAGTAATTCACAGGGTTGCTAACAGTATAATTTACGTTGGACAGTAAGGCCAACCCTCCATCAGCATGTCTTCATCAGTGCATCTGTATTGCTATGTTTATTCTTGAATGAGGTAAGCAACATGAATTTTTACGTTCAAGTTGTGTAACGTTTCTCACCCACAAGAGAGAGAGAGAGAGAGAGAGAGAGAGAGAGAGAGAGAGAGAGAGAGAGAGAGAGAGAGAGAGAGAGAGAGAGAGAGAGAGATTTACCTTTTTTCACGTCTCTGTTTAATAACAATGTTTACTGTAAATAAGACAGAAGAGGTTAATAGCCAGAAATACAATGCATTCACAAGAAAGTAGGGCTAGCAGCGTGTGGTATATTAATGGACATTTTACAGTATAATGTCGTCTGGTGTCCAAGTGTCTCGAGGGGAATACACTATCACTTCCTTTTTTCCTTACTTAGTAGATTCTAGAAGTGTCTTTCTCTCCCTGTCTTTCCCTCTGTATACGATCCTCATTTCCTAATTGTCTTTCTCTCCTAGTCTCTCCTGTGTATACGATCTTCATTTCTTAAAAACGATGTATTCAGGCATCCCCAGTTGAACGTATGTTGATTTCACCTTTCTTTGCTTCAACAAACTCTGAATGGGACAAAATGCTAAGTCTTTGATTCATGATGATGATGATGACCATGAATGTTGTTGTTTTTGTTGTTGTTCTTGTTTTAACTTGTTTTTTTCTTCTCGATATGTGGAAAGGATGGAGAGTGAGTGAGAGATTAACTAGTAAAGAGTATGTGAGTGAGGTAGATGGGGGGAGAAGGAGTGAGAGGCGAAGGATGAGATAAAGGGATGGAGTAGAGTGGCATATGAGAGAGGGGGGAGTTTGAGTTGGGGGGAGGACAGCGAAATAGCAGGGTGGAAGGCGACATAGAGGCGATTTGTCTGTGGCCACCCCTTATGGGATTGAGGCGTCTGGCTATAGACAAACAGATAGTATATAATAACTCACTACACATGTGGTGAGTTATATGGTTCTTGTCATCATTATTATTATTATTATTATTATTATTACTTCTTACAGAGACGTAAACTGCTTGTATTCGGTCAATTTCAAAGGTACAGCCATCACACTTTGTCATGTCAGTTCCCCAGCTGGTGGCTTCATATGACCCAGTATCATCCACTTCCCAGTACTGGTTTTCCTGTTACAGCCAAAAACTTACAAAAAGAGTCTGTTCGCGGATTCTCAGAAACCATTAAAGGTACAGACCTGATGTTTTTATGGGACATAGCCAAGGTCGTCGAGCAAGTATGAAATGACTAAGGACCCATTTAGGCCCGAAAACTTTGAGATGTTTGTTTTTATGAAGGGGAACATGGACTTGCTCGAGATGGAGTCGTCTCAGTTGTTGGAGGAGACTGACTGTGACTGAGGAGTGAGGAGGTAAAGCCGAGGACTAGAGGCGGACTGGTGTGTCAATAGGCCAAGTGTGAGCTATAAGGTGTAATATTTCATTCATTTATTACAGCAGTGAATGATTTACCCTTGTTTTGTTGTAAAAAAAAACATTCTAGTATACGAATATAACAATATTTAAAATACTACAGAACCCTATAATTTCCAGTCTCATAATTAACGACTTCGCTAATTAGCGAGCTCTTCCTAAAAAATAAAAAAAAGAAAATAGTTGGAAAAATACAGGAAATAAACTGGAGGAATATGAACTGAATTAGTAAGATCTTTCTGCTAAAAGTGATATGTACATTTAGCTCTCACTCTATTGTTCGTTATTGTGTGTATATGTGAAAGAGAGAGTACTGATGCAAATAACAATGTATTCCATTAACCCCTTAATAACCTCTGGCATTGAACACCCCTCTACAGTACCGGTGTCGGTGACGCGGAGTACAGCGAACTATTTAAAACTATATATATATACAGTATATATACAGTATGTAAACAATTATTGGAAGGGTGCGAAAGTCACTGATATGTTAAGACGACCCTACACTACTATCCCAAGCAGATAGGAGATCACTTAATCGCCGATGATTTCGGCCACATGGATCATGCACTGTAATTTTATGAATTCTTCCATGAATCACAGCAAATCACAGGATGGGTACAGGAAGCTATAAAACACATTGCCAGGTGCACCAGACGGCTCTCTTCACACCTGTAAGAAAATGACACTGATTTTAGAACTTTTAAAATAATCGTTTTGGGGCCAGCCAGGAGTGCACCCTAATTTCTGAACCAATGGCCATTGAGGGGTTAAGCCATTAATCCATACTTACGATTTTTTTTTTCCCAGCGTAATGGAAGAAACTTACTCTATGTACTCAAAGGTGGATTTCGTTTCCCAATTTCCCAACAGTATGATAGGTTAGGTTTGGTTTAATTGTTAGGTACAGTTAAACTAGGTTAGGTTAGTTTCGTTAAATACTTAGGACTGTCCCTTCCACCATTACGCTGACGAATCAAACAAGACTTGGCACAGCTGAACAGATGAAAACAATGGGGAAACAGATTTTACAAGAACCGTTTAATTATGGGTAACAGATCACAGTATCAGTGGTTCATAGGCTACGCAATTACCGGTAAATGTTATTTTCAGGAAGACATGAAGAATTTGCAAATTTCAAGAATTAGCGAGGGGTTTCGGAACGTAACCCTCGCTAATTTCGGTGGGTTACTATATATATTTTAGTTTTACTAAAAATATAATTTTATCCCATTCAGTACTGTAGACAATTTCCAAACTTCCTAAAGACACCTACTGTTAGTCAAAATAGAGTAAATAAGATATAGTTGTAGTGGATGAGTAGCAAGAGATGATTATTAACCCCTTGACTGCGAATAATATCATCCTAAACCTGAGAAAAATCTTTTAATGGTATCCAGAATTAAATGAAACTGATGCCGTGGTACTGAAAGGGATAAAAAGGTTTGTGGTTGATTAGAATCTGAGGAACCGTAAATTTCAAGAAGTCTGTAGATTTGTAGTTGCGGAAGGTAGCGGTCTGAGTTTGCGGATTTACGTTTGTGGAAATGAATTTTCGTTTGCAGTGCCCAGCCCTGGAAGTTAGTGTGATACGCAAGGTCAAGGAGTTTTAAAGGACGGTTCTTGAAATGGGAAGTTAGTTGCGTCATTACCGTAGACTTTAATTAGGAGTTTCACAGGACAAATTGAAATTGAAGTTAGCTGCGACTTTAAATGTTTACTGACACTAAATGGCAGTACTAAATCATTATTTAACAGCACTAATATAACTGCTGTCTTGTACTGTTTGTTGTGTCCCACACCCTGGAGCAGCACTACATCGAATGAGTGGATGGTGAGTGCCCTATCACACCAGTGGTGAGTTATACTTTTCTTGTCAATATTATTATTATTATTAATAATAATATTTTTCGCACGAAGAAGTAAATTGCTCTGCTTCACTAAATTCCAAAGTTACGGGCCATCATTCTTGGCCATCTGAGGACCCCAAATTGCGGCATCACATGACCTAGTATCATCCAGTTCCCAGTACTAGTTTTCCAGTTACATCCAAAAACTATAAAAATCGTCCATTTGCCGATTCTCAGGAAACTGCTAAAGGTACAGATTTGAAATTTTTGTTGGACACAGCCTAGGTCAGCGAGCAGGTCTGGAGTGACTATGGGCGCCAGTAGTTTTCTGGGATCACGCAGGGGTCAATGGAATGAAGTCTGGGCTCCATCATTTTTGCTCTGCCAGTTTTTCTTGTTTTCACCTTCGACCAACGTGTTTGACACTCTTCTCTGGGGGCCCAACTATATTAGATCTTTATTTTGAAGTGCTCACTATATGAAGGGCATTGAAATAACCAGGGCCAGTGATTGCTTGCCATGTGGTGAGTTACTGAAATTGCTAATGGCAATTTCCGTGTTCTAATTACTATTATTATTATTACTTCAATTTACGACAAACATTTGACCGAAATTTCTCAGTTATTTTTGGGAATCACATTTATTCGTTTCTAGAATGTGCCATATTCCAACCACCGAATGGATACACCCATGCCATATTACTCCCTTCGAGGCATACGGCAGGAGGTCAAGGTCATATCATGAATCTTAAAATCGGGAGAGAAAAGCGAATCCCTAATGTTTTATGTAATTACTCAAAAAACATGACGGACTATAAATGACGGCTGACCTCCCTGCCTCTTGGCTTATCGAATTTCGTACAACGGGATGCAGCCCAACCATTTTCAACCTTTTGAAGTTTTGTGAAGCTGACCACCACAAATATGGGTCTTTTTTTTAATGATAGGGCTTTATGCAACAATAGAGAAAAATATTCAGGGGCTAGAGGCAAGACTACATTGCTCAGTATTACAAGATTTAAAAACCCTTTAGTCAGCTTTGGAAGTTTCCAGCTCATGCATAATGCTGTCACTCATCATGTTTACACTTCCTCAAGGTCCTGTACAGTGAAGCCTCCAGGATGTGGCTTTGATAAAAACAAAGCGGCCGAGCTGCCAGGGGACACAAACACCCTTCAACTCCCTCCCTATTTAATGAAGAAACGGGTGATAAGTTGACGGGAAAATTGAATATTCAGTTCTGCTTTCCACCGTTTTCACGTTCAGATGAGTGTGGACTACAAGTATTACTACAATTAGTGCAATGCTACATGTTTTATCCATCTATCTGGAGTACTGCATCATAAAATATAATGAAAACATGATGGACAGCAAAAGGAAATCTCTTGAGGAAAAATGAAATCAAGAAGGAGCACTCACAGAGTGCAACAACCACAACCACCCAGTGGTCTAAGGACGGATTATTTGACTTTGTCTTATGAATCCGGCCATCAACAGAAGACTGTAAGAGCGGAAATTCTTTGTTTTGCCTAATCCTTATGCCTTCCACCAGCTTTAATTCAAATCAGATTAAAAAAAAGAAAAAGAAAAAAGAAACAAGCTGGCTTTACCGAGAGACCTTGACCTTTGACCTTTTACTGCTACCTTGACATTTGACTGATTGCTCCCTGGATCAGATTTCTTTATCTCTGCTATAACCTGGACCATTCCATATGGTTTTGTCTGCATCGGATAAAAACTTTGACCAAAGTTTAAAAGAAAAAAAGTCATCTTTTTTGGATGATACTCAACTCATCCTCCAATTTGGATACAAATCAGATCGAAATTATTTTATTTTCTTTGGACACAGACACACAGAACGAATTTTGCCATTGCCTTGTGATCTTGACTTTTGACTCGCTGTTCTCAAAATCAAATACTTTTGTTCTTGCCTAATCCTTGGCACTTCTGCAAAGTTGGTTGCAAATACTCTCAAAACAGTTTGAACTGACCTTTCTCTACAATCTTGTCGTTTTATCTTTCCTAGTGGCTTTGGTCCTTGACTGATTTAAGAAATCGAATCCCTCTTTCTCTTGGCCTTATCCTTAACACTTCCACAAAGGTTGACCTAAGTCTTGTAAAAACTTTATGCCGACCTTGTCGTGTGACTTTTCGTTTTGATCTAATGTTCTAAAAAAAAAAAAAAAACAGTATATTCCTTCCCTGATCTTCAACCCTTCAACCAAGTTTGGTTACTATCGGATCTAAGCTGTTTGAGTATTTAATGTTTTTTTTTTTTTTTTTTTATGAAACGCATACATGAGTAGATCTTTCACCTTGCCCTGTGACCTCGACCCCTGACACATTGGTCTTAAAACTGATACCGTCAACATTTCCGCATGACTGGTTTATATTGGATAGAAACTTGTAAACTGTTTTTGCTAGGTGAATGTTTGACTTAGATTTGCAACCTTGACCTGCGACCAAGTATTCGAAAAAAAAAAAAACAGTAGGTGTACTAATGGGCTGTTCCACAACCTTTACACAAAGTTTGGTTATATTGGTTAAAAACCATTTGAGTTATTTTGCATACACACACACACACACACACACACACACACACACACACACACACACACACACACACACACACACACACACAGAGCGCGCACGCTGGTTAAAACATGACACCGCATCTCCTCTCGCGAGTTGCAGGTGTAATAAAATCTTTCCATTGTTCCCAACTTAATTATCGCCACATCAAGGAAAGTTCTCAATACACCTGGCAGATTAAAGTATACATGATATGATAAGCTACGGCAGTCTGTGGAACGTACCCAGAACTTTTGTTGCGTGAAGTTAGTTGGCAGTAGAGCCCGTTCTGGATAACTGAGACATCTGTGAGAAGTTGATAAATCGATAGAGAGGCAGGTAAACAAACATAATGGCAATCAAGGGTACACCTGATATGGGAAGCCGGGGTTGCTTGTGGAACGGACCTAGTAACTTAGTTAAATGAAGTTAGTGTACCCTGTCTAATTAATCTTTGATCTCTCTCTTTAACCCACACAGCCACAAACACACCCACACGCCACCACGTCCCTGCCTACGGCCATGTGAGGTGAATGCAGCAGTCATCTACCGTCAATATATCTGTATATCCATAGCCAGGAGCCTCAATCCCGTAAAGATGGTTACAAACAAACTGCCTCCATGCTGGCCTGTGCTTCGTCAGTTGTCTGCTGTACCCTCAACTCACACACCACTCTCTCACATATATCTCAAGTCCATTCCCTCACCTTCCGCTACCTCCCTCTCACACAACCAGTTCACAGACATACACTTTTGTAGTCAGTCTTTCATTCTCCGTCCTCGTCAGATTCCCAGGTTCTCCCTTCAGCACCATAATTGTCCTTTACTTCCTCATTTGTCTGTGTATTTGCCTTTCAGTGTAACTTCACATACTGCTGTCAGATAACGTACTACCTGTGCAGGCATTTACTCAACTAACGTATACCAACGGTAGATAGGAATCGCCTACCCAGTACTAGTAAATTCAAATCTATTCTTGACATGATGAATCAGACTGAATGACATGTTTACCTTACAACACCACAGTTTCAGAAAATCATACCGGTGTTTAGACAATGTTATTTTTTTTGACGGTAGTAATTGTTAAGACGAGTTTTGAAAGATACATGCAGGCTATTTTTACAGCGAGTCGCAACAATAATTTCTAGCCAATTCATATGTTCCAACACTACTCCTATGATGGTTCAAAAATTCATGAAGTTTACTACTAATGGGAAAATTGTATGATATTTTATTTCTCTATATAACCATTCTGGTTATAAATCGACCACCATCACCTGCTGTGTATTTTCTTCCTTTCCCTCTCAGTACCACAAAGTTCAAGGGCAGAATACGAAAATATAATAATATGATT
>JAGKTI010037936.1:0-10807 GCA_018397915.1 Birgus latro | reverse complement strand
CTTCCCTCAAGACTTCAACCCTATTATAAACATATCCTTCTCATGTCCTCCCTTGCCTTCTTCCTTTACTGCCCACACCTTCCTTGACTGTCCCTTACCTCATACATCGTATCTCACACTCTCTCTCTTACTTTTCCCTTCTTTCAACCCACTTTCCTTCCCCCTCCTCCTCACATCTTCCGTCACATGCTTTCTCTCTCTCTCTCTCTCTCTCTCTCTCTCTCTCTCTCTCTCTCTCTCTCTCTCACACACACACACACACACACACACACACACACACACACACACACACACACACACACACACACACACATCTCTATCTCTCTCTCTCTCTCTCTCTCTCTCTCTCTCTCTCTCTCTCTCTCGTCAAACATCAAGAGGTGCATGAAAAAAAAAGTAGCCACTTGTGTACTGTAAGTGTCTGTCAGTCTTCGTGACCTAATGTCAGTCCCACCCTGAGGCGGACATTCATAAGGGTATAATAATGTCGAACCCTACACTCTCCCAGTAACCATTTACATGCTCTGCACTCACCTTCAATGAGCATGATATCCGACTGCCATTGATAGGGTTTGGCAGCTTGAGAACATAAGCAGCTGGGAGTGCAGAGACAAGTCCAGAGAGGATCAGTAACATTAACGTTAGAATAAGACACTGTGTATCCTTTTGTCCTAGTTTCCTCTATGACTGCAAAGAAAAATTGTTCCACACAATGAGGTTCCAAAAACACAAACACATTTTCTGCCCCACTATTACCAACTTTGTACAAGACAGTTACATTACTTTAGCAACGCCAGTGGACACAAGTAACTCAATACATGGAGAGTAACTCAATTACATGCCAATAACAACACATTAGATGCAGCATAATGACTCGCTTGTGAGTAATTTCTGTGTTCACTTGAATTCTTATTCATAACAAGAATAATTACTCAATTATCCCTACGACCAGGAACAATCACGACTTTTATTTTATAGTATTGCTAAATTCACTGAGCAGAAGTTGCTTGGTGTTTAATTGATGTTCAGAGCAAATGAAGTTTCCTTGCCTTATATTCTCACAAGTCTCCCCTGATCTTCACTGAATTCTGCTCACCAACTCTGTGTTGTCCATGGTCGTGAATGTCTTCAGCCTACCTCAGCAGAACTGCTGTGCCTCTTGGACATTGCTCGTCTATCCCCTCTGACCAGCAACCTAATCATCTGACCTGGTTACCTTTATGACTCTCCCCATATTCACTTCCTGGAGCACTGTCTTGCCGTGTACTTTAGCTGTCTTGCTACGTACCTGAGTCATTTATGCTTAACATTAATGATGGCCCCACTAATACTCTCTCTCTCATGATCTCTTACTAAAATTAATGATGCAGTTATTAGTGACCTCTTGCCAAAATTAATGATACATTTATGGCTACTCTTTCTCGTGACCTCTTACTAAAATTAATGATGCACTTACTCGTACTCTCTCTTAACCCCTTTTTCTTACCCCACGACCCACAAAGAATCCTTGGTACTCCACAAGAGTATTGCATGTGTCAAGTACCCTTACATGGTTTCTGTCCCCTTCTATTACCACCCTTCACTTCCTCCTCCTTCTGCGACCATCTTCGTCTCCCTCTGTCTCTAGGTCCTCTCTGCAGTTTCTAATGCTTCCTGTGCTTTTTTCTAATCTCCTTATGATGCTTAGGCTTGATGGTCTTGTATGCCTCCTTAAGTAAGCTGCGACTCCATGTCTGTAGCAGCTGTGTCTACTCCTCCATTTCCTTCTCTTTCTCCATTCTCCTCTTCCTGCCCAGGCCCAGGCCCTTGACCAAGACTGACGGGTGAATAAGGCAGGCCTGTGGTATGGGAATTGGCTGCCGATTTGTTTAATGGCGTCGTAATCTACAGCATTACACGTGCTGGCGTGTGTCTGAGAATCGGGGTTGTTTATGTCATTAGTGGTTAACTGTTGCCATTCCAACAGTAGTTTATCCTCTCATATGTTCTCGCATGTTTCCGCCTTGATGTCAACTCGAATTTATAACAGACTCTCACTGACAGTAAGAGCCACGCTAACGCAGATTTCCATGTGCATTTCTGTGAGAGGGTGTGAGACGAAGAAAGGGCAGCGTGGAGGTGAGGGACAGGGTAAAAACATGGAGGCGATCAATTTGTGGCCAGCTCCTCTGGGATTAAGGTGTCTAGCAGAACATAGACAGGCAAATTTCTAACTACACTTCAAATACTTACCACACCTTTATACAAGTATACCTGTACATAAAGTGTCGGGTTAAGGTGGAATCACTTTTCCAGTAACAAAGTGGTGTTTTTCACTCCTGTGGATCAGATGTTCATCAGGAACTGGTATTCTCGGCTTTAACATGAAACTGCCCACCTACCACATGTCAGGCATGAGCAGTCTTTACAGTGCACCTTGTGTTTGTACCCCAGGGCAGGTACAGTTGGCATCAAAAGTCTTGTCACCATCTTCAGTTTTTCTTTCTATGTTTTCAAAAATAAATGTGGTTAATGAGAAACAGGTGACACTGATAACTTTTTTGGCCACAAATCATTGTTATCGTGTCGGTTGCTGCGGATTTACAAAACTAATTTTCAAAGTTCATAAAGAAAATTAAACATGACAGGTGAAGGGACTTTTGATGCTGACTGTGTGTTTGGTGGTTCACAACAGGACGGGGTGTTGCTGTTTCTGTTGCTTAACTTCAACCCGCTTGGCTGAGCAGACCTGTCGGGCGCAAGTATGCTACTGCCCCTATGGGTTCTTGCCATAATTTAATAAGACCTTTGCTGTTGTGTCTGCGCCTTAGGAAGGAATATTAACATGGAAGACTGTTGAGCCAGTCAGTCAGTCAGTAAGTCGCAGAGCCATGCACGACCTTGACTGGAGTGCTTGTAGTATAAGCATTTATACCAATCATATACAGTATTACATGATTGGTATGAACATGTATATTATTACCGTTACGTGTTGCTGAGCGTACACATATTGAAAAATCTTATTAAATCATATCTATAAGCAGGTTGGATTGCTGTAATTATAATAAACAGCAATCACTAAAACTTTGCAGTTAACATACGGTGTGTGTGGTGCTGGGGAGGATCGCCATCACAGTGTGGCACCGAGGGTTTTTCAGGCCTCTCCCTATTCCCTCGAAAGAAGGACGGTGGAGAGTTCTGGAAGGAGGGAATTTTCGCCCTGCAGCCGCGTTCAGATGAATTAGGGGGTTGCTGATCTTTCTCCTCCTCCTCCTCCTTCTAACCAGTGTATCTGCTTGTATCGCATATTATTACTTAGCGGTAAGGCAGTTAGTGGAGAAAGTATCTGAGATTGGGTGTTAAATAACTGTGAAGTTTACGAATCTGCGAAAGATATATGACCGAAGTAAAACTTAAGGGATTAGGGAAGATGTTATATCTGTATGTAAGCAATAGGGGATTATGGAAGGAGTTATATATGAATGGTATGCATGCTAAGTTTCTGATT
Source organism: Birgus latro (assembly GCA_018397915.1). Lineage (NCBI taxonomy): Eukaryota > Metazoa > Arthropoda > Malacostraca > Decapoda > Coenobitidae > Birgus > Birgus latro. Next base: position 7,320 of record JAGKTI010037936.1, on the reverse strand, counting down.
GATACAAGACAGTTTTTATGATGGTGGTGAAACGTGTCAGTGGAAGGACTCTTTAGTGAGTGGTTATTATCAGGGCTAAACTGAGGCATGGTTATGTAATGGATCTGGTTATGCGAAAAAAAAATAGTTACGATGACGGGAATGAAGATGATGAGTTTGGGAGATGAAGTATTTTAGATAAGATAAATGCAGATAAAGATGTGTTGCTTGCTAATAGTAAATGGGATATTTGCAAACTGGTTCAGAGTTTTGTGACTGCAAGCAGCCAGGTTGAAAATAATACAAGGTAAGACTGAGGTGATGGCTGTTGAAAGAGAAGGTGACTTCCTGTGTAATGTGTTAGTGAACGGAGAGACGAATTGATGGTAATGTTTTTAGTACTTTGGTGCAATGACTGAAAAGAGCTTGAAATGGAAATTAACTAGGAGATAAGAGATTCAAGAATGTAGAGCGTCTGGTGCTATGAACGCCGTGGTAATAAATAAAGGACTGGATATAGTGGCTGTAAGAGGACTGCATGTTGGCTTATTAGTGTCCACATTAACGTAACCTAAACATAAAGATTCAGAGGTTAGAAGAGCAAAAATAGGACTCTTAAGGGTGAATCTAAGTTCCACAGCCAGAAAAGAAAATACGGTAGCGTTTTGTGGAAGATTTATGCTAAGGAACTCTGTTGATCAGTAAGTAAGTAAATGATGCGTTGATGATAAGAAAAATAGACTGGATATGGTGGGTGAATAAGTATGCGGCACATGGATGTAAAGAAAAGGTAGAAATATGAATAGATGAATAATTTATGGAGATTCACATGACAAGGATTTTACTCCTTTCTTAACTTGGGAATTGACAGAATGGTGTTTATCCCATATTCGGTACGAAGCATATTTTAAAGTATATTGTGTGGCATGTGAAGTGGACCTGAGAATTTCGAGGGTGATAATGAGGAATGAAAGGATATTATGGCTTATTTTGCTGCTTAAAAAGTTGGTGAAACTTGTGCCTTTGTACCTTCCCGTTTCTATTTTTGGGTCCCTCCTGATCCACGTATCTTGAAGAGAGTGTTAAAACCAGATTTTACATATTAGTGGTGCAAGGATGATGAGAGTTAATGGAAGTGAAGTGATGAGAAGGATCAGAGTGAATGAATGAGGCAAGGGAAACAAGAAAGGTGACCTACGGTGGGAACATCGCAGCGAATCGAAAAGTGACCTGCAACTTGCTGAGGTTGAAAGTAATATATAGGGTAATGTGACTGTGAATTAACAGATACAGACAGACATTGACATGGAAAGACAGAGGCAGTAAAGTTATATAGATGGGTAAAGAACTTAACAGAAACTTCAGCAAGTGGACGAGAATTCTCCCCCCCCCTTCTTTTCTCATTAACAACAGTGGCGAAACTCATAAGGTGGACACAGGACTTTGGTAGAGAGGGTGAGGATGGTTAGTGGGGGTATGTGGACTGAGAGAGGATAGAGAGATGAGGGACAGCAGGGTGGATGGAGGAACAGGTAGGTAAAATTGAATAAGAGAGTCAGAAACTGCGTAGGAGAAGATAGAGTGGGGAGGGGAAGGGTAGGAATTCGAAGTAATGGAAAGGGTGAATGAACAGGAAGATGCATGGACAGAGGAAGATGTGTGAGTGGAGAGGAAGGAAGCGAGTGGGCGTGGAGAGTGGGCAGGTGGAAGCGGAGGGAGAGAGGATGAGGGAAAGTGGGCCGAGACAGAAAATGTATTTGTTTGGACGTGTGGAGAGGGGAAAGAGAGATAGCCAGTGGGGAAGAGGATGTAAAGATAAGAGAATAAGATGAAGAGAGGAGGGGAGGGAATACAAAGACGTAGAAATGCAGTGGAAAACAAACATTTACTCCTTGTAGATTATGACGAATGTATCAGATCTAACAGTCGAAGATAAGATTAAGAAGGCTCCCCTCACTACAAGCATCAGTCTGCAGTCAGGGCCAGCAGCATGAGAACGACCACCATGCTGTATACTGTATAGAAAAATTGCTGGGGATATTTCTTAGGAACGGATGAATGGAAAATCATATTCTACAGTATCTTAATCTGTAAGGGAACAATAACATTGACTAATTTCATAATTACATAACTGTATCCTCCGTGATCTTGATGGGAGAATATAGCCATTTATTAAGCATATAGTCTTAAACATGTTTATGTGTGAATTAAAAACTGGATATTTATGCAAATATACTGTAATGCTAGTACTGTATTACAGGACACATTGCTGGGCAGTTCTTCCTTATATTAGCAACCCTGTGGAAGTGGAAGCGCTTAGATTCATTTGACTGGACACGTCTGCCAACTAACAGGCACATTTTCTCATGTAACTTATCTGGTCCCTCGTTAGGTTTTATCAACAGCCACATTAGCGGGTCCCTTGAAAATTATACATACTGCCCTTTGATAACTCTACTAAACTTTCGTCGTGTGGTTTGTCAACGTGAGTGTATTTTCTCTATGAATTTTTGTAATATTGCGACCAGCATTGAACAAAATAGCTACTCTAAATGTATGTCTGTTAATGAATTGTATGTGATAAGAATCATCGAGTGCTTTATCGATGAATGTGTTCACTGTTGACTTGGTTATTCCATTTTTTTTTTTTTTTACCCCCTGAAGTTGAGTATTATTTATTGAATAAAAATAATATTAATATTTTTATACGAACATCTAAAAAACTCTGCAATTGTCAGTTTTAAGTCATTTGCCATGTTAAGCGTAATTATATAGTTTACCAAGATCTTTGGGAATTATTTGTCTATGTAGGAACGACTGCTTTCTTGTAGGTATGGCTATTTTACTACACAAACCTTCGTCAGTATCATTTATAACCCTGAAACACAGTGGAATTCTGGTAAGGATTTCCAACAACTCGGAAATTACTAATAAAGTTATTGGATGGTAATTCTCGGGCATTAATCTATTGTCCTATTTAAATATTAATGAGACCAGGGAATTGACAGTGAATTGAGTTGGATGGATGAACCAGTTACCGAGGAGCACATGACATGGTTTAGCACTTTGTGTGTGCGTGTGCGCGCGTGTGCGCGTACGCGTGCGAGTGTGTGCGTGTGTGTGCGTGTGTGTGTGTGTTTTCCATGATCGTCAATGACTTGTCTTGTCAGGCAAATGTATTTGAAGCGGATCTACAAAAAAATATAAAAAAGTGGTGCCAGGCACAATAAACCTCGCCCGACAGCAGTTTTTATATTGTTAATTACTGACTCGTTGCTGCCATTTAGTGTCAGTGCACAATTAACCCATTTGCTCCCTGCGTCCTCAATATAGGACGGAACTGGGAATTTTCAAAAGTTAATAAAGGAGAGAACCCCAGGGTAGGGACCTATGAGCTTTGCGACTATGAGCCGATAGGCGGAGGGCAGTACACATGGTACCCTTCCAGCAAAATCCTTCACACAGGAGCCCTGGGAGTCAATGGGTGAGTGTCTAAGGTAATGGTGCAAATGTTTTCAATTAACACCCTCTGAAAATCCGTGATCTTGCGTATAACCTTTCAAGGTCACTCAAGGTCAAATGTCATGGTGCCAAATGAAAGCCCATTACGAGACTTTCTGTATCTTAGTTATAGTAAAATATCTATCTTCAGCGAGTTTCGAGTTATAACCACATGAATACCCGTGACCTTGAATTTGACTCTTCAAGGTCACTTACGGTCAAAGGTCAAGGTACCAATAAAGAAAATAAAACATATGGGATTTCCTATATGATCGTAATAGTAAATATCTCTCTGTCTTCAACCAGTTTCGAGTTATAGCCGCTTGAATATCCGTGACCTTGAGTTTAACCTTTCAAGTTCATTCATTGTCAAAGGTCTTGGTGTCAAATGAAAGCCCATATTATGAATTACTATATGTTCCAATAGTTAATACCTCTATCTGCAACCGTTTTCAAGTTATAGCCCTCTGAATATCCGTGACCTTGATTTTGACCTTTCAAGGTCTCTCGATTACCTCCAAAATTAAATTACTTTCTTTGGGGACCAGTGCCCACATATCCTGAAAGTTTCATGTAATTTCATTCAGCCTTTTTTCCGTAATGTTGCTAACAAAGAAACAAACAAACAAAGAAACAAGCAAAGAAACTCGACCAAATACAATACCTCGTCATACTCCGTCCGGGTGAAGTAAAAAGTGCAAACGCTTAGGCATATAAGGCCAAGTCAGGATTCCAAGGGCTTGAATGATATTTAAATGAGTGTGTGGCCCATTACACTGAAGGAGAGATTTAGATAGTTCTCTTACGTCCGTATTTTCTCATTCCATGTTTTTGGTGGTCCTACTTCACCCCTAGACGAGGAAAGATCATGGCAGGATATTGATGATGACGACCATGACATGATATTATTAACACTGGAGTTTTGTATACAAGTTTCCAGTCGCGAGAGGTACAGTGCCACTCCTTAATGATATACTGAACAGTTGAAGAGGTTGATATTTCATTCATCACTTTTTTTTTTATGTCACTGGAAGAATTTGCATCTGTCCCAGGTGTATCGTTCACTGATTGCAGTCAGGGTTGGGGACGGAGAATAAACTGGAAAAGAGGTAGAGGAGGAGGAGGAGGGGGAAGAGAAGACTGAGGAACAGAGAGGACAGAGATAATGAAATTAAGAAAAATAAATAGATGAATTGAGGAGGATCTTATCATTTGTGTGGAAAGAAAGAAGAGGAGATGTAAAGAGGAAGAGGAGATTGGAGGAGGGGTGAAGAGGTAATGGGGAGATAGATAGATAGATAGAATAGATAGATAGAGAGAGAGAGAGAGAGAGGTGGCTGGGAGTTGGTTACATTGAAGCCTGTGAACGATAATGGCAAAGGTGATGAGAAAGAGAAGGAGAGGAAGACCTGGGTGATTAAGAGAGAATAATGACGTCTGTGAAGGGACAGGTGTGTGTTTAACAATATTACCGCCTCATCAGTATGCTTTGACTATTGCCTTCCATCTCTGCTCTCTTTTCTCAGTACAATATTTTCCCTGCATGACCATTATTCCAGTGCCTCATTAGTTGAGGAATAAATTAACCTAAATAGTTTTTGCACTTGTAGTCGAAATAGTTTAACGCTTTTAGTATGATGACTGTTTTGCCTGTATCACTATGTACTGTATTATAGAGTAAGGCGTGCTTCCTTCTTTCACTGATGTTCTCTTTGTGTACAGAGAATGTTTTGAATTATACAGTCGTCACATCTGCCTCAGCTACCCCACAGAACCCATTTAACAGGATGTAATAACTTGCCCATGTTCTGCCACCCACCACCATTCTTACCACTCTCGACCACTTCTCTACACCCCGCACCCTTTTCTATCCCCCATCTTCTCGCACACTGAACTTTAAAAAGAAATCTGTCCTCCGCCAGCACCGTGAATGATACAGCGACCGTCTTTACAAGGTGTTTTCATCCCTTCCTGCCCCACCGCCCACACCCCAAACGTTTCTACCATTAATTAAATTGCCCACCATTAAACTTCTACTGTGCCACTCGACTTCCTTCAGCACCCATCTTCACAACATGCACTTCACTCACCGTGCCCAGCCATCCATCACCATCCTAGCCCATCCCATCCTCTCCACTCATTTTTGCTCTGATTTTGTGAATATCATGCCAATGACTGTCTCGAGCATTAACTAACCTAAATGCCCCATATTCATGAGGTATGCTTCCCATATCATGCCGCACCACCTTTATCACAGGCCATCTCTCTCCACACACTCGGCTCCATTTACCAGACCCACATCATCCTGTCGTGAAAGACCTTAATCGAGAAACTGTTATCACTGTATTGAATACTGCAGAATTTCAACCTTCGCTTCTTCAGTTATGCTAAAGCATTGAATCGCGTATTTAAGTTGTGTTAGACAGTACAGAGGCAGTAAATATTTAAAACAACCAATCCTATACTATCCCCTTGATGCGTAAGGACCCGGGCTAGGCTACCGTAGTCCACAACATTAAAGGGTACCGGTAGGAGACCAACATAGTCTTCTGGTAGCATTTTTAGCATTTTACATAATGGAAAAGCTTCTGATCACCTCAATGATATTAAGCAGCAGACGCCATATCTTTCTCTGAACCAAGAACACGATTAGTAGATCACCAGGCGTCTAGTGAATTTATATGGAGTTCCAGGAAATATGTATTAATGAATTAATGAACATAGTCTAATGGCACCGAAGAATATTATGTTGGCCAGTGTACCTTTAAAATGGGTGGAGTCTTATGCTTTTCGTCTTAGCCCTCCCTCTCGTCTGACTCATCTCTCATCCCCTAACTGTAGTTTTATTGGTCATTGATCTTCTGAACCGTCACCTTCCATCATGATACCTTCCCTGTTACGGCGGGCGCACAGTACTCTTGTAGCTGCGTATTCTCACTCCTTGTCTAATTCCTAGGGTAATATTTGACCAATACTCTCAGTTCTTCAAAAGTACATACTGGTCAGCTCTGGAACGTATATTTTAGGCTGTTCTTATGGTTCCTTTCCCTATGACCTTAAGTCTTTTAAACGCATTGTGCTCAGGCATTTCGAAATTAATACAAAACAGTCTTGGTATTGGTTGACATTTGTTCAGTTTTCTCTGCAATGGAAACGCAATGCTGGCTTTTAACATGTGGCTCAGTATTCTTCTATAAAAAGAAATGCGTGATGATGCATAATTACACTAAATCAAAATCTTTCCAGAGCAGTGGTTGCTGGCTTGGGCCTGGGTGTGTGTGTGGGTGTGGGTGTGGGTGTGGGCGTGAGTGTGAGTGGAGGGTAAACATAGGCAATGCGACTCTGTTGCTACCCTCCATCTGACCAAGCACATACCCCCTCCACCTCCCTGCACACCTAACCAAGCTCATAACTGTCCTCACTCCCCTCCCCCCCCCCATTTTGTTCTTTTAATGGTGGGCGTAAGAAGAACGCCCTGAGGACACATAACCTGGGTCATTCAAATTCCTTATGCAAGCCGCATTAAAATCTCTGGATTTTTTTTTTTTTTACTTTTTCTTTATTTCAAAAAACTACTTAAGACACAGCATTCTACCAGTCTAAAGGCACCAGTTCACTATATGTCACATAACTACGTGAAATTTCATGACTCTATAGCGAATAGTTTCTGAGTTCTGGCCCAGATACAAAATCTCTATGCCTAGCCAGCCGCCCTGCCTCCCAACTCTGCATACGGACAGCTGTTGACCCCAGTGATAAACAGAGACAACGCTACGCTGTTGCAACCCTCTATCTGACCAAGTACATACCCCCCACCTATGTACATACCCCCCACCAAGT
>JAGKTI010037935.1:0-10807 GCA_018397915.1 Birgus latro | reverse complement strand
CCAATATATTTTTCCTGAAGCTGTCGAACAATGAATATGGCATCAGTGGTCCCCCTGCCTGGCATAAACCCAAACTGCATCTCATTGATATTCACTCTTTCTCTAATCATACCTTCTAGAACTCTCTCCATTACTTTCATTATCTGATCTAAGAGCTTTATACCTCTGTAATTTCCCCTTTCCAGGGCATCACCTTTCCCTTTGTACACATATACAATTACATTCTTCAGCCAATCATCTGGGACAACACACTCATGTATAATCATATTTATCAGGTCAGTGACTAACCTCACCCCAGTATCTCCTGAGGCCTTCAACATTTCGGCAGTCAACCCAGACACACCTGCCACCTTCCCCACCCGCATCCTGCCTATTGCCTCACTCACAGAAGCAGCATCAATCAAAGGCCAATGGCCAAACACTGGATCAGCTGGCTCCAAACCTTCTCTATCCCAATCAAACTCCTCATTCAACAACTGGCTATAATGCTCTCTCCATGCATTTTTAATATCCTCACTGTTCACCACTACCCAACCATCATCATTCTTCACACACTGCTCACCTACAAGATCCCGATTATCCCTCTTCACCTGATTTGCCACCCTAAAAATCATATTTTTCCTTTCTCCATGCTTTAGATTATCAAGTAAAAGTCTCTGTGACTCAGACTTCGCCCTGTATACCTCTCTTCTAGCCCTGCGCTTGGCAGCCAAGTACTCCTCCCTGTTACCACCCTTCTTCCATTCCTGGAAAAGCCTTCTTTTCTCCTTAACTGCAGCTTCTACACTCATCCCACCACCAAGTTACTTTATGTCTTGGTGGGCCTCTTGTCCAACCGCATATTGCATCGGTAACTCTCAAGAGGTTGTTCTTAAGGGCTCTATACTGTTCATTAATGCCTCTATCTACGGCTTTCTGTTCAGCCACCACTCTCCTCATCTCACTATGGAAGGCATCCCTTACTGATTGGTTTCCCAGCTTCCATATTTTCCTCCTAGGTACATATGTCCTCCTTCTCATCACTCGTTCCTAAAGCACCATGTCACAAATCAACAGTTTGTGCTGCTGCACACACTCCTCACTTCCTATAACTTTAACATCCCTCACTAATCTCCTATCAACCCTCCTGACCAGAAAATAATCTATCTGACTACTATTTTCCCCGGACTCGTACGTAATCAACCGGCTGATTCTTTTCCTAAAATGTGTGTTGCAAACAATCATATCCATGGCCTCCCCAAACTCGAGTATTCTTTCCCCTTCCGCATTCCTCACACCATATGCATATCCTCCATGGACTCCTTCATAACCTTGAGCTGCTTCACCCACATGACCATTTAAATCCCCTCCCAGAACCACTACATCATCATCACCGATACCACTTACTACACGTATTAAATCATCCCAAAATCTATCCTTCTCTGCGTCATTCAATCCTACCTGTGGAGCATATGCCGATATAACTGAAATCATTTTCCGCCGGATCAAAATTTTCACTACTAATATCCTGCCGATATAACTGAAATCATTTTCCGCCCTATCAAAATTTTCACTACTAATATCCTATCACTTACTCTCATAACATTCATGACATATTCCACCCATTTCTCTGCAACCAACACACCCACACCCCCATATCCGTCAGTTCCCCCCTGCCAAAACAACTTATAGTAGCAATCCTTCCCAACAATCTTTCTGGTGGATCCACATCTGTACCGGACTTCCTGCAAACATGCCACATCCACCCACCTCCTACTGAATACCTCAACGACTTCCCCCGCACTTCCTCTCAAACTTCCCACATTCCACGAACCCACCCTAAACCCCCTGGGGGATTTGCTGTCCTCAGGCTTGCTTTGATGCTTGTACTAGTTCATAGTCGGCAAGATAAAGGGGGGTAAACATTCCGAAGGCCCGACCCACTGCACAGTCCCAGGTCCAGGCAATGGATCTGGGACCCCTAGCCCACCAGCTTACCAGTGGCTGTGGTAGTGGCCTCGGGGCACCCTGCCAGGACAGCTGCAGGGACACCCTCCAAGCGCGGCTTGGCACTGCAACTGCCCCGCCATTATACACCCACTGATAGGGCAGCCTCCTGGGGTGCTAGTCCCAGGTTCGGGCCCCTCTCTATTGAGCGGAAGCGGAAGCGGCAGCATGGGGACCGCAATGCCCTGTACCCTCTAGCACAGGTTCGAGCCCCATCTCGCCCCGGACCCATGATCTATGCCAGCGGAACCCCCATCACTCCTCCCCCCAAAGTCCGCCACAAGGTAGCGGGGGCAAAGTTTTCTGGCCGCATGCCCTTGCTGGCGTCAACCCCTGTAACGCAGTGGGATACGCTGTGTAATATGTAAAGCGCACGTGGTGTAGTGCATACGATAGTTAGAGGAAATGTTTGGGAGAGTATGCTGGTCTACTCTCCATTTTACTGTCACACTGAAAAGGTCAACAAAGGGGGATGGTTAGGTAGCTAGTGAAACAGGAGCTCCAGCTCTCCCTATCACCAGCACTCCCATTCCCCTTGGGAGTACCACCCTGTTCGGCCCGTGCTACAACCCCTCATATAAGAACAAAAACAGGAAAATTTTGGGAAATACAGGCCATCCCCAACTTACGAAGATAATTGGTTCTTAACCCCTTCTTTACCAGAAATGTGTTTTGATGTACCCCCGTACATCGCTTGTAAACACCCATGAGACACCAGAACCGCAACCATTATAGGCTGGTACACCCTTTAATGAAAGGCAGCATATGGGCCTCAGGGTTGCCTGGTATGGCTGTTTCTGAGGACCTCGTGATAGCAACAGCTTTGTGTTCTGACAGCAAAAACTGTGACGAAGTTCTAATGAATTCAGACATCATAAGATACATCATGACTGAGTTGCGGTGGCACCAATGGCTTGCTCACTCATCTGTGATATAGTCACTTTTAGACCAAACATTACTTTATTTACAATTTCAACTACAGATATTGTACTATATTTTCCACTGACATACAGCAAAATTTACACCCCTTGGCCTGCCTGAGAGACCCAGTTACCATGCATCTGACCATAAGAGAGGGTGTACAGGATATTTTTCTCTCATGGTGTCTCTGGCGGATTCCAATAGTGACAAATTTATTCCTCACAGTGACAAATTTATTCCTCATAAGGATACTTTTTTAGATGTATCAGATGATGCAACAGTGTCTAATGTGTCAGTAGATGACGGTGATGATGACTATTATCCTGAAAATGATAGTGAGGTTGATGTGAGTGAGAAGGAGGAGGAAATTAGTAGTGAGTCTGGTGATGCCACACTCTCGGGAACACATGGGTCAGGGTCGCCATCACCATCGCAAGTGTCCACACACTTCATGCTCAGCTTACAAGGTAAGTAAATAAGCCAACCATCTGTGCATGACTTTTTTTTTGTTTTTTCCCCAAGCCAATTTGCACAGTAATTACCTGGATAACAATACTTTACAATAAGACAAGTAAATATATATAATGAGTTATTTTATAATCATTTTTTTACAACTGCAACATTGTGCAGGGTTTATGTGATCATCAGTATATAAATAAATCACAAAGAGCGAATAGTTTGGACGTGGCACAAAAAATATACACTACCCCTCACACTACGGGAGGGGAAGCTGTCAGGTCGGTATGGAGGTGAACGTAGTGTTTCCACTGGGGAAGGGGTCAGTAAAGGGGTCAATTTTTTTGTAAGTCCATCTCTCATTCTCTCTCTCTCTCCTCCAACCCAACCCTAATCCCACAATTACTGAGGTCACAAGACCTTTCCCTCTACCCCGTCGCCTATCGACTCCATACCTACTTCTGTGCTATCCATTTTCTCTCTCTCTCTCTCTCTCTCTCTCTCCCCCCCCCCATATTAACCCCTCCGTGGCCGTTATGGTGCAATTTTTCGTGCACCCCAGGCCGACGCAGGGGCCAATTTTTGAAGTTTCGAAAATCGATTTTTTTTCTTGTCATATTGAAGAGAAAGTTCAGACGCACCTAACAGTGCAAATCCCAGCTTCCTACACCCATTCTGTGGCTTGCAATGGAGCGCGAAAGTTGCAGAAATATCGGCAACCGATGTCCGCCGCAGATACATGATGCCTCGGTGGAACTTCGCAGGTGTTGCTTGTTTCCCCCCCCAAAAAAAAAACAATGCGAATGATGATGAAATGATGCGGATATATGAGATATGATGATATCGAAAGATTTCAGTACATAATATGTTAGGAATGGCTGAAAAAAAAAAAATATTATGAATATTTTTTCACCTTTTTGATATAAAATATGTTTATGGTAGTTTCAAGTTATTTTTTGTTATTGTTGTGCCCATGCCTGGAAAAAGGAGTGAAAGGGTTGAATTTTCAGTCCTAAATGAGAAAACTGCAAGTCCTCCGAGGCTAGGCTTTCCCACGGGAGATGAAAGTGGAGGGTAGATCCGATTAGCAATACGGAAGTTGAGTCGCAACTTCCAGGTCCCACACGATGTGCGTGGCTAAAACTATAATCGTAATGCAGTTTCAAAACAACGAATAAGTCTAATTATTACGAATACAGAGGCAAAGCAGAAATAAATACGTTTACAGGCGATTGAAAACGTGTTTTTTCCATGATAACACATTCACCTTTCTCTATCATTTTACCTTGTTACACTTGCAATATATGTTGCTGTCTTGTAAACTGGGTAGTTGTATGTGTTTTGCAAGGGAGGAAAAAGATTATATTTTCTGTCTGGGTCGAGATAATGGGTGTAACAATGCATTTTTAGGCATGACCACAAGCGAAAAAATCATACACCCATACCTCAGGGCAGCAGGTGGTGAACTGAGAGTCTGAGAGAGGATACATGAGAGGGTGAACTGAAGGTCAGTCTCATGTCCCAGGTGTTTGTTCACTTCCCAAAAGTTTTCACAGTTTTCTACAAGTAGCACTGCATCGAATGATCCAAACCATTACAAAAAACTTGAGCAAATAGGTGAAGATACCATGACAAAAATGTATTTTTCACTTATTACCATGTCTTTTTTGTTTGTGCCTGTATTAGTTCATAACCATAAACAGGTGGTTGTGTGTGTTTTGCAAAAGAGGACAAAGATGATATTTTCTGCCTGGGTCGAGATAATGGGTGTAGTTGTGCTTATTTAGGCATGGCTGAGAGTGAAAAAATAAAAAATCCACTCATCACAGCAGCAGGCTCTGAACTGCTTGATGGGGTGTATGGGAGTGTAGTGTAGGTCAGTCTGAAGACATTCAGAACGTTCATTCATTTCCCAAAAATTTTCACCGTTTTTTATAGGCTGCATTCAAACGACGCTACCGGCCACTGATTGGTCAAGCGTTATTTGAAGCCGGCAGCCACGGAGGAGTTAAAGCCCATTATTGTCTCCACTCCTCCACTTATCCCCTACCCTTCTCTGAACTGTAATTATCGTCTCACCTCCTTGTCAGCATCTTCACCTGACCCTGTCTTTCCTTGCTAAGACTGCCCTGTCTCACACACACACACACACACAAGATTTTTCATACCTGCGGATTTTTCGAAAGTCGATCCTTTGTAAGTAGGGGTCTGACTGTACATTATTTTTGCCAAATAACCTTACAGGAAATAATCAAATCAATATGAATTATGTGCCTAAGCATGAAACAAGATGAAGGAATGAGCATGAAGTAAAAAGAGGAATATCATGCAAGATAAATATACCGGTATTTATTCTGCCTGTCTATGATCAACAATATTAGGACTTTATGTAGCAGGACCTGAAACTGACGACCACCAGACATCGGTCTTTAGGAGTTAAGCAGCTGTCACCAAGAATCTGTGAAACAATAATGTGACGGAATCCTACCAAAACCTTAAACTACAATAAAAACAACTATACAGTACATACAATTACTCCAGCAAATCCTAAGTCACTTAAAATCTCTCAAAACATCACTCCTATCAAATGGGAATTACAACATAAACAACTGATATGCATGTGAACTACTCTTTTTTATGCTATACTGGGACCTTTAAAAAGGTGGAGACTGAAAATTAATTACACATAATAAAAACTGATTCTCTTGTTTTCATATCTACCTAACCTAGCCAGCCAACAAAGTAACTTATTATAATAAGCATACATGCCTTTCACCAAGCTGTTATTGTTTATCATGAGATTAATGAGATAAATATTCACAGGAAAAAATTTATCATCATAATCATCATCACTGCTTCCACCTTTGTTCCCAACTAAAAAAAGAATAAGGTTGGATTCAAGACAGGGAAGACATAAAAATGGATGAATCAACACCATGTCCAGAGAAACTGACCACATAATCATTCACATATTGTTCAAGTCTTCAATCTTTTGAATCTTCAGTCTTTGGAATTGTTCAACTCTTTAGAATCTTTGGAATCTTCTGAACCTCATAATCATAACCATCTACTCATGTTTTTTTCGTCTTTACTGATGCTCTTCACATACACCAGCCAGTCATTCCTTTGACTATAGAACAAAGAGGAGACAATGCCATTATCAGTTTCTCCTTATTTACTTCATCCACCCAACTCAGTCCCTCATCTTAGACTTCAGACCCCAAACAGTCTACCCATTTCAACAACTAATCTAAATCTATCCTCTTCATGTGGCTATATCCACACATCGCACACTCCTGACTCCAAAGCTGTTGTGAATCACTATGGTTTTTAATCCTGTTCACTCTAACCACTCCACACAAATTCCTCAATAGTCCCATTTCCACTGCTCATACTCATATATTCTCACTCATCTTATACCAATCTCACCCCCAGCCATTAATATGGGTACTGATGCACTTTCATGCAATCCTCTTGCAGTCTCCAGATAATGTATTATATTCCTAGTGACTGTTAACCTATTTCACTCAGCTCTGGGAAGATCCTTCAAAGTATAAGAGCTTAAACAGTGGCAGTGTACACAGTACAGTAACTTCCTCACCTTTAACGTGACATGGTGCGGTCTCGGTGTGAAGTCTTCGATAACATGCATTAAAAGGGAGGGGGAGGGAGAGTGGCGACCTTTAGACACCTGCAGGAGGGTCTCCAGGACAGAGTAAGCCACCATACGTGTTCTGTATCCACCTCTCACACTGTCTGCACTATAACACTTCACTACCAACATCAGAAGGTTCAATATGGGCTCCCAGTACAAGTCCACAGCTTCACCAATACTGCAATTTGAAGGTAAAGCTAGGTTAGGGAGGGATAAGGTTAGGTTAAAGCTACACTAAAGTTGTTTTAAAATGTGTATCAGGTTAAAGATTATGTTATCAATGATTAGCACTTGTTAGTTACTCAGATATCTCTAATCATTAACATCATTACCAGTATGTCTATTGACACCTGGTACAAGTATGTTTATTGACACCTGGTAGAAGCTGTTGTTCTTGCTCAACCCTGGTCCATGTGATCGAACAGAAACAGCGACCATAGGTAAACAACCATGCCTATGGGGTTGTCTCACAGGTTCCCTATACTGTACTGTTAATGTTGTGTTACTTACAAGATGCTACCCAAAAGTTCCTGAAATATGACTAAAGAAGGAAAAAATTTATGTCAAGCCCTAATCACCAATGTCCCCTTCAAAGTAGTCTCCTTAGGTGTGCAGATATCGATCCAAGTACTCCTCCCATGATCGGAATGTGTTCTGAAAGTCTTTGAGCATCAGCTTGTAAGGACCTTCTGTGATTCCTCCCTGATCTCTTCAATGATGTCAATCTTAGTCCTTTCAGCTGGATTTTCATTTTTGGAAAGAGGAAAAAATCACAGGGGGCCCAATCTGGTGAATATGGGAGGTTGGGGACAACTTTATGCCAAAACCTGCTGAACAACAAGGGCTGTGTGTGCTGGTGCACTGTCATGATGAAACACCCATTTGTTTGTGTGCCATTTGTCTGGATGCTTTCATCTCATGTCCTCCCAGAGCCATCTCAAAACATCACAAAAGAACTTTGCAATGACGGTCTGTCCTTGAGGAACAAATTCCTTGTGAACAATGCCCTCCATATTGAAAAAAGTGATTAGCATTGACTTTTCATTGCTTGACCTGCCATGCCTTCTTTGGTCGAGGCGAAGCTGGTCTCTTCCAATGCAATGACTTGTTTGGTTTCAAGGTCATACCCATAAACCCAACTTTCATCATCAGTAATGACAATTGAGAGGAAGTTAGGGTTATTTCTGGCCATCTCCTTGAGCTCTGTGCAGACCTCCATGCAATGCTGCTTTTGCTCATCAGTCAGGAACCACGGGACAAACTTGGCAGTGATTCATCCCATGTCCAGGTCGCCGAACAAAATGCATTGGCAGGTTCCATACGAAAGGCCAACAATGTCACAAACATCATGGACAGTCCTCCTGTGATCTTCAAGGATGGTTGCATGAACTATGGCCACACTGTCAAGAGATGAACTGAAAGGGCAACCAGAATGTGCATCATCATCATCTGTTGACATTCATCCATTTTTAAAATGCTTAAACCAGTAGTAGGTTTGTGTAATCCCTAAAGAATGGTCACCAAATGTTAGTTTTAACATTTTATGAGTTTCTGCCACGCTCTTCCCGAGTTTCATACAAAACGTGATGCACACACTATGTTCTTTGACATCCTCCATTTCTGAGATCACAAAATTCACAAACTAACCCAAACACAACGATAAAAAAAAAACACTTCACAATGGCACTTGACACACTTACAAACAAAGGTTGCATGCACTGCCACCTAGCATCCACACACTGTATGACAGGCAGTTTCCATCCTGCTTTCAAATTTCAGGAACATTTGAGTGTGGCATGTGCTGTGCAGTGCTCCATTAAGTGGGCTATGTTGGGTGGGCCTATTCTACAAGATGGCCACATGTCATCCATGATTCCACCCAACCCAAATCTAGGTTAGTAGCTAAGAAGAGCTGGGTGAAGTCCTGCTCTAAGCCAAGCTAGGTGAACTCCCTATTTCAGGACACCTCTGATGGATGAATGTCATGTGGGAGGCTTGTAGTATGATGTTATGACCATTGTGTTGTACTGCCCTGCATGTGAAGTGAGTACGTTGGTACTTCTTCACTGCTATCATTGGAATGTCTGGAAGTAGGATACTGTTGTAGAGGATTTGATTACTCTTGCGTGGTGATTGTTTTACATGCCTATGTGTGTTGTGTGTCTCTGTAGCACAGTGATACTGGTGTTGCGCACTGGTGCAGGCTGCTGCACAAAACTGTGTGCCCCTTATATCTGGTGCCGCCTTCCGAAAGCGTCTTATCGCCACAAACACTGATCTGAGAAAATGTTTATTAAAATTCTATCTCGGTGTGGTGCTTCCATTTGACATTAAAATACTTCTCACTATTGCTGTTCCTACTTCCCAGTCTTTTCCCCAACCATTCCCAGCCTCTTCCCCAACCATTACCAGCTTCTTCCCAACCATTCCCAGCTGATCAGTGTTTGTGGCGATAAGACGACTTTGGAAGGCAGCGCTTGATATATATTCGTAGGAGTAGACTGTTGCACCAATTGAGCAGGGCGATACTCCCAAAGTGGATGGAAAGCTGATGACAGGGAGAGCTGAAGCTCCTGTTTCATCAGCCCTTGGGACCAGCTCCCGACCATCCCCCTTTGCTGAACTTTTTTAGCGTTTCAGTAACACAGAGAGTAGGCAAGCATGCTCTCCAGTACAAGTTCCTCTTACTGACAGCACCAAACTACATGCACATTTACACTTCACTCCTGTTAAAAATTTAACAAAAACAATGGCATTTAATAATCAAGCCTCAGAGTTCCCAGGGGGAGGGGACCATAAATTCCCCTATTATCCACCCCTCTCCCGGTGATGACCCAGCGAGTTACCTGGAACCACTTCCTGACTCACTCCTTCTCCATTAGTGGCCTTTCCTCACACTCCCTCTCTCTTGAGCACCACCTCTCCTTCTCTAAACCTCACTTTCTCTTCCTATCTGAACCCTTCTCTGTATCCTCCTACTTTCTCTATACTCGTTTTAAAGCCAAAGTGGCTGTTGTGTATATGTACGCAACGATCTATCTTGCTCTCGTGTTCCTGAACTTGGCCCTTCTGAATTCTCTACTCTCTGGATTTGGCTTTAATGTCATTCTCTGACAAAATATACTGTATCTATGCTGTTTACATATACCCTAATTCTACTAAGAAAAATTCTTTGACTATCTTACTTCTAAGATGGAACACATCCTATCCATTTTTCCATTCTCTGAAATCTCCATTCTAGGAGATTTCAATGTTCACCACCACCTTTGGCTATCCTCTCTTTTCACTGATCCACCTTAAACAAGCCTACATCGTTTCTGTCCTTAATGACCTACAGCAGTTTGTACAGCACCCTACCCATATCCCTGACTGCCTCGAAGAGAGTTCCAACATAACTGACCTCTCCATTACAACTAATCCATCTTATGCTGTTAATCTTCCCTCTCTGTTGGGCTCCTCCGATCACAACCTTATCACCTTAACCTGTCCTATCACTCCAGTAAGGCCTGTGGACCCTCCCAACAAGTATTGGTTGTGGCATTTTGGAGCTGCTGATTGGGAGGCCCTCAGGCAATACTTCTTTGATTTTCCCTGGAATGATTATTGCTTCCATGGCTGGGATCCATCTGAGTGTGCCTTGTGCATTACAGAGTACAGAGGTTATTCTCGCGGGAATGGAAGCATACATTCCTTTCTCATATACTCTAAAAAAAAAAAAAAAAAAAAAAGGGTTATCATCACACTTTTTCTAATGCTATCCACAACAAGGAGACAGCCTACAAAAGGTAC
>JAGKTI010037934.1:0-10807 GCA_018397915.1 Birgus latro | reverse complement strand
GCTTGCATATTTTCCTCCTAGGTACGTATGCCCTCTTTCTCATCACTCGTTCTTTAAGCACCATGTCACAAATCAATAGTTTGTGCTGCTGCACACACTCCTCGCTTCCTATAACTTTAACATCCCTCACTAACCTCCTATCAACCCTCCTGACCAGAAAATAATCTATCTGACTGCTATTTCCCCCGGACTCGTACGTAATCAAACAACTCATTCTTTTTCTAAAATGTATGTTGCACACAATCATGTCCATAGCCTCCCCAAACTCGAGTATTCTTTCCCCTTCCGCATTCCTCACACCATATGCACATCCCCCATGGACCCCTTCATAACCTTGAGCTGCTTCACCCACATGACCATTTAAATCCCCTCCCAGAACCACTACCTCATCATCGCCTATACCACCTACTACACGTATTATAATAATAAAATAATAATAATAATAATAATAATAATATTAATAGAGTAAGACGTCACTATAATGGACTAATTGGGGCTCAGGCCAGTCCGAAATATGTGATTTTCCGATAAAAGCGACATCCGGACTTACCCCTTCTAATCCGGGCTTTTTCCGATATATCAGACATTAGTCTGGATTGCATCAGTGGTTTTCACCACCATTGCAGTATTGTACTGTGTTATACCTTCACTACATTTATCAAATTGTATAATAATACTGTACTGTGCACTGAAAAACATGTCTTTTACTTGTCTTATTGTGGTGAACATAGCTGAAGTTGTCAGGCAGTACGAACTGCTTTCTGGCTATATTGGACTTTTTCCGATATATAGGAGTTTAGTCCGGTAGCTTCTCGAGTCTGATAAAAGCGAATTCCGGTCTACTGAAGTCCAATATATCGAGGTTGTACTGTAATAATGATACCGGTATCTTCTTTAGCCTTTATCATTCTTTTTCTGTGCCTGCCCACCTTTCTTCCTATTTTTCCTATCTTTCCTGTCACTTCTTATTGCTTTTCTTTCTTTTACAGGTAGCTTTACATTGAGTGACAAGCCAAATGGTTTCCTGTAAGCCAAGAAACCATTTACAACGCTGGGTGGTAACCATATAACCAAACCATATGTGCTCCCTACGTGTCAACAAGTGGGTTGGTGGAGGGTTAGTGCCCCTCCCTGTAAAACAAATAACTCAAAGTCAAATGGCCACCCCTTATGGGATTATGGCATCTGGCAATAGATAGATAGAATAATAATAAATATTTTTCATTCATGATCTAATCTAATAATAAAAATAAAAATAATAGTAATCCCTCCAATATCCGATGTAATGGAGCCAAAGGCATGTCCGAATATTGGTTTTGTCTGGATATTGGTCCTGAAGCTCCAGCACTGGTTTTTCATGACCCTAACCTAACCTAACCTAAATCAGAAAACTACCTTCCTACCTCCCTACTGGACATGTATAGCACCTATTTAGGTCCCTTTTCACATAAATAATGCACACATAGCATGTATTTATTGAATTTTAACCAAAAAATGATAATTTAGAGGTGAGTGAGTCATAGGTGCTCAGAACTTGCCAGCATAGTATAAGTAAGTATCTGACTTGGAAATCATCTTTTCTCACATTTTATGCACTAAATTATTGGATACAAAGCATCAAATACAGTAAATGATGTAAATTGCTACCAGAAAAATGGTTAGGTTAGGTTAGGTTATGACCGGACATGAAATTCACTGCTTCCACCTTTTTCCTAGCTGTTGCACTTTTTTTTTTTTTTTTTTTATGCATGGAAGAAGGAACCAAAGGCCACAGGCCTGCATACCGTTCCTTCCAAGAAAAAGCAAAAACAGTACAAAAGAAAGCCAAATTCAAGATCCGTTCAATTCGAGATGCCTGGATACACTGCGTTTGAAAGACTGGAGATCATAGGAGGTAGGAAATACAGACAGAGGAAGACAGTTCCAGAGTTGACCAGTTGCATAAATAAAAGACTGGGAGTAACGGTTAACTCTTGCATTAGAGAGTTGGACAGAAAAGGGATGAGAGTTTGTTGCTAGACGGGTACCGTGCCCGTCGTAGAGGTGGAGGGATGCAAGCAGATAGTTCAGAGGAACAGTGACCATTGAAGTAGCGATAGAAGAGAGAAAAAGATGCAACAGTGCGGCAAAGAGACAATGGTTGAAGGCAATCAGTAAGAGGAGGAGAGTTAATGAGACGAAAAGCCTTTGACTCCACCCTATTGAGAAGAGCTGCATGTGGGGAGCCTCCCCACACATGAGAGTTGTACTCCATACACGGGCGAATAAAACCCGCGTACAAGGTCAACAACTGTGCAGGGGTAAAGAAAGCACGGAATCGGCTTAGCACACCTAATCTCTTGGAAGCAGATTTCACAAGAGATGTAATATGTTCTTTCCAAGACAAATCCTGAGAGAATGAAACCTCAAGCATGTTCAAGGATGATGCAGGACATAACTGTTAATTATTAAACATTAGTGGGTAATCCATGCAAGAAAGAATTAAATTAAAAGCAGGAAATTATGATTAACACAATGTTAGGTTAGGTTAGGTTAGGACCGGACATGAAATTCACTGCTTCAACCTTTTTCCTAGCTGGTGCACTTAAGAACCATGCATGGAAAAATTAAACTGCGAGCAGGAAATTATGATTAACATTTTTGGTAATCATTTACAGCATGATGAAAACAGGTTAGGCATGAAAATCTTTATGGTAAGCATAGGTTAGGTTAGGTTAGGTTAGGTTAGGTTAGGACCAGACATGAAATTCACTGCTTCCACCTTTTTCCTAGCTGTTGCACTTAAGAACCATACATGAAAAAATTAAATTGCAAGCACAAAATTACCCTAAATATTAATCATAATTTTGTGCTTGCAATTTAAAAAAAAAAAAAAAAAAAAAAAAAAAAAAAAAAAAAAAAAAAAAAAGACTCTGACAGGAAGACCTTGCACGTGACACACCTTTCCACTTGAGAATCACCAGCACTTTTCACCAACACTTTCCACAACGTTTTTTTTTAAATAACTGGAATCACATCACTTCACTGCACTCTACATAACAGTAAATTCCCGTGTGGTCTAGTGACGATCCCTGGAGAATTTAGTCGCTGTCAGAGTCCGAGATGAGCAGACGGAGGCGGCGTAGGGGCATCTTGGTGTGACGTGGTGATACACTATCCACTACAGAGGACTCCGAAGATAGACGCAAACTATCATCCAGTGGTGATTCAGCCGTGCCTGATGTGCTGGGCTGTGGCTCGGAGCTAGAAGGCCAGTCTTCGTGAGATGATGGTGTGGAGCGAGGGTGGACGACGGCAGGGTTGACTGGGCTGAAAAAACTATCAATGGTTGATTGACGCAGAGGACGACGATTTTGACAATTAATGACGCGTTGCCTGAAACCTTGCACTTCACTCACCACTTCCAATGACCCCATCTCTCTGTCGCAGTCCGGGTGTTCTAGGTAGTCAAGGACGAACTCCACATATGCCCGGATTGTGCTCAGCCTAGGGATGGTTGGGGTAGTGACAAGCCGTGAGGAGTCCACATCATCGTCACTGTCCTCGTCAGAATCTTCCTGCTGGGTACTTGGACCAGCAACAGTAGATGTGATCTCAGTATCAGACATGATCTGATACCCAGGATCACCCTCGTCGTCATCCAACCACTCGCGCACTTTGTTGACATCCACATTGTCTCCACCCGTATGAAGCCTTGCATGAAAGTCATCCACGTCAAAACCCAGAAAATCGTGCACCACGTCACTTCCATGAAGCAGCCGAGACCAACCATTTTCTAAAGTCTTGACAGAGACTTCCTTCCATGCATTAGCCCAGTTGAAGATGGCAGACTTGAGGTTGTATCGGCGAATGTTTTTGAGAGTTTTTTGTCCTCGCATGTCACGTCCTTCCCTGCGATCGTCCTCGCCCTCGTACACAACCATCACCTCGTCCAAAAACTTCCGTCGGTATAGCCTCTTCGTTGCCACAATCACTCCCTGGTCCATTGGTTGGATGAGAGCAGTTGTATTAGGTGGCAAAAACAGACACCTGATGCGACCATTCTCTGCTACCAACTCCTTGTCTGACGGATGCGCAGGTGCATTGTCTAGAATCAGGAGGGCCTTTACCTGGTCTCGTGGGATTTTCAGTGTCTCCGTCTGATAACGAATGACCTCCTTAACAAAGTGTTGGTGGAACCAATTCTTGAAGATCTTGGTTGTGAACCAAGCCTTCAGAGAATGATACCACACGACAGGAACGGCATCCATTAACCCACGAAGGCACATGGGCTGCTTTGCACGGCCTACAATAACGGGCTTGAGCCAGTGCATGCCGTTAGCATTTGCACAGCACAAAGCAGACACCCGTTGCTTGGAGAGCTTTGGACCAGGCACACGCTTCTCCGTCTCCTCAGCGAGAGTGTTTGTGGGTATTGAATGGTAAAATAGGCCAGTTTCGTCAGCGTTGTAAACTTGACCGAGAGTGAGGCCCTCCCTATCAATCAAGCCCTTCACCTTCTTCCGAAACTCTTCTATCCCTTCGTCATTAGCGTCCAGAGCTTCGCCATGGGTCTTATGGTTGGTAAGTCCGTGTCGTAACTTGAATGCGAAGAGCCAACCTTCAGATGCCTTGAAGTCTGGGGTGTCGTGTAGCCTTGCGAACTTCTCAGCAGCAGCTTTCAGCTCCATTCCACGTACCAACACACCAGCGGCACTTTGTTGTTGATACCAAATCAACGTGGAGCGGTCAATGTCTGCATACTTAGGACTAAACATCACCTTCCTCTCCACGTTCCGTTTGGTCTTCGAAGCGAAATCAGCCATGTACTGCTGTAGTTTGTCTCGGGACTTCTTGATATCAAACAAGGTGGAGCGAGGGAGGTTGAATTCACGATGAATCCGTGATGTCGGCCACCCGGCGTCCACCTTCTCCAATATCTGCCTCTTCTTCTCCAGAGTCAGAACCACTTTCTTCCTCTTCTCAGGAGGCGGGGCCATCATCGCACACATGATGAAGAAGGTGAAGAGCAGCATCAAGTCCTGCAGGAGGTAGGGTATCACCACAAAAACAATCACTTTGGCCGCCATTGCCAGAGCTGTTTACGAGCCAGGAGCAGAGCGGGAAATGGGATGGACAGACAGGCACCACGCGCGAAAACACAGCCGATTGGCACGCGCGGGAAATTCAAACTGACACGGTCCAAAAAAAATTTGATTTTATCGAATTTTGGGGCATTTTGGGGGGTGGACAGCCCATGATGTCCGAATATTGGGGGGTCCGAATAATGGGCATCCGAATAATAGGGAGATTACTGTATTTAAAACCAGATTTGATGAATGTAGATATGGAGACAGGATAACACGAGCTTAGCTCAATTCCTGTATACTACAAATAGGTAAATACAGCAAAGGTTTAAATACTGTATCAGGCACAAACATCATGCAAAATGTCAAACCTGTGTAAAGATCTCAGGGCTGGTGTCAGGATGCAGATGACACACAGTGTGGCGGGGGGCAGCAGGCAACGGGGGTAGATTTATCTGACACCGCTTCATCTTCTCTACTGCTGCCTCCAGCTGTTTATCAAACTTTCTGCACATACAGATATTTGCAGGTCAGTGTTAAAAAAAAAATGAAGTGCTATAACATATACAACTAAGAACTAAAATGGCATAACAAAAATGCTGATATAAACTAGCACTTTTTTATTACCGTATATCATTATACAGCATTTCTTATCTTCTGAGGAAAGTACTGTGTAACCAGAATCAAAAGTTTACCAACATTTCCTTGCCTGCTATGGTTCTACAAGGTGTTACATAAAAATTCTGTACAAGATAGATAGCAATATGAAGTATACATCAAAATGCATACGCTAGAATACGCTCTAACTTTCACGGGGGACTGATGAATGTAATTTGAACATTTGCAGAGGAGTGTTGGTAAACATTTGACAGTGTGTACATGATATGCTACAGCCTTTGATACCAAATGCCACTTTTTCACCAAAAGAACATGTTTATAACATAAGAAATGGTACTTGGAAATTTTCAGCCACTTCTCAGCACAAGACAGGTACTCATGTTCAGTAATAGGGTCTGTCTAAATGCCAATCTGTGTGATACTGGGAGAGAGGGAGAAAAAAAAAATCAGTAGAGTACAAGAGTATATTATAACCTAACAGCATAATATTCATCGGGCAAGCTATACCACATTTATAAAGCTGTATTCCAGCTCTCATGTACATATGTTACTGCATATACAAAGTGACCCATGTATTATGCCACATCCCAAGTCTCTTGTGTTGTGGGGGCTCTCAGTTGCAGGTGTTAGGAAAGAAGACATTCACACTACTTAATGAAACGATTAATCAACTGTACAATCAGTGAACATAAAGAATCTTAAACTACAAAGAATGAAATGGGATACAAGAGACAAAATAATGCAAAGTAGACACTGGATATGATAACTCAGCTGTCCCAGAAACACATGAGAACTTGAGTGATTAACATATGGACCACCCTGTACATTATGTGACTACATGGAATGTAATATTAATACTGGTTCACTCTTTATAACGGAAAACAAAGTCTGATACAAGCTCTCTTCACAATTTCTCTAATTTTCTTTTAACATAATTATATTTACATTCCTGCCATTATCATCTTAACTCCAATACCCACTAATTCATAGGGTGGGAGGAATCCAGATACACGAAGAGAAAAGGATAAAAGCAGAATAAATATCAATAAAGAATGTTTTAAAATGGGTCACACATATGTATGGAAATACAAAAGCAAGAAAAGATAAATTATGAGAAGGATACTGAAAGCAAATACAAATGTAAAGATTATCTTCAACAACATCATTCTGCCTCCCTCTCTCACCAACAAGTGGTATGAGGTAGGGTCCTGAAGGCAAGAAAAATTAAAAACTAATAGTGACAGAACTGATCAACAGCATGCCAAAGAAAATGGATCTCATTCAGTCATCATTCAAGCCCCCAGAATCTTCATTCCATCTAACAGGAACAGCTTTCCACAAATATGTGCTTCATTACCCATAAGCCAGTCAATCCAATGAGTATCGAGCTGAAAATGGGATGCCAAAAACTCACCATGAACTCCTCCATACAAAATTCATCCAACCAGCTCAAACCCTCGTCAGTTCCTAACCTCATCAATCTTCATTTCTTACTTCCTATACACAGTGTTGCCTCATTATACAATAAGGCTGCCTCAAGTGAATACTGCATAAACAAGGTTGATATAACATGGGTTCAATGGGGTTAAGGAGGGTGCCCTCAACTGCAATGCCTATAATGACCTAAAAAAAAAAAACTCTCCCACCCATCTGAAGTTTGTCCTATGCCAGAATGAGTCATTACCAAAGGTCTCCCCCCCCCCCCTGGGGTGGAAGAGAGTTGGAGGTCCTGGACAACCACTCCACAATAAAAAGATAAAAGATACAGTATCCCTTAATATCACACTGCACCCACTTGCAAATCCAATGTGTCAATCCCCATTTGTCAATCCCTACATGACAACAAATGGGTTGGCGGAGGATTAATGCTCCTCCCCAGAAAACAACTAACTAAAAATACGAACAAGAAGCCCCAGACCAGGACTGACCAAAAGGTGATGACTAAGGACTGAACAAAGGACTTGGTACAGATAGCTACATGGAATGTAAGGGGCGCAAATGATGAGGTGAAAGAAAGAGAGATTGTACAGGTACTTGAGGGTGCAAAAGTGGGTGTATGTGGATTAACAGAAACTAAATGGAAAGGCGAGAGTGTGAGAGAATGGGAGTATGGATGGGGTATATGCACAGGAGTAGATGAGAATGAGAGGGGAAAAGAGGGATGTGTATTGTTGTGAGTAACAGATAGAAGGAGAACATAAGAGAGTATGGATCAGTTGACTCAAGGATTGTGTGGGTAAGAGCAAAAGTTGGGCTACAAATGTGGGCAACTGTGTGCATGTATGCAAGATCATGCAAGCACAGTGAGAGAAGAGTTCTGGACACATGTGGAAACATGTTTGAAAAAGTCTGAAAGGAATGAGTGTTTTTGATTGGAGATATGAATGGAAAAGTAGGGAAAGTGAGGGTGGATGGAGTAGTTGGTGAGTGGGGTGTGCCTGCAGAGATGGATGAGAATGGCAGTGGTGTAGTGGACATGGTGCCAGGAGGGGGTTGGTGATAGCTAATACCCTCTTCAGGCACAAAATAATCCACAGGTATATGTGGCGAGTGATGAGAAGGGTGGAGGGTGAACTGAATGAACGGAAGGCAGTGATTGATGATGTGTGTGTGGATGAAAGGATGAGACGGTATGTAATGGATGCAGGAGTATATAGAGGCTGGGAGAGAGGACTTTTAGACCACCACTTGGTGGTGGTCAGAATCAAAGTCCAAACAAAATAGAGAAATAGAAGAAGGGAAGGACAGGAGGAAGTAGTTTTTACAAGAAGGGTAGAAAAGTTACAAGAGGATGGAAAAAAAGGCAGAATATACGGGGGAAGTGGAGGAGCAATTGGGTAAATAAAGACTGGAGCTGATGGGACACATGGAAGGTGTGCTAAGATATTCACAGAAGAAATCTGTGCAGCATGAGAGGTGGTGTGTGGGGTGAAGAGAAGACAAAAGGGGGTGCAGAGAACAGTATGGTGGACTGAAGAGGAGAGAGAGGCTGTGGCACAAAAGAAGAAAGCACATAGTAAGTGGATGAGAAACAGGGGTGTTGAAGAAGTTGAGAGACAGGATATAGAGAGGAAGAGAGAGGTGAAAAGGTTAGTAAGAGAGAGTAAGAAGAGAGTGGATGAGGAATTTGGAAGGAATCTGAGTGTAAAGTGGAGGGAATGTAAGGAAATGTTCTGGAAAGAGGTAAAGAGAGTTAGACAGGGTGCCAAAGAAGTTAGTTGGGGATTGAAAGATAAAAATGGCAGATTACTTGTGGAAAAGGGAAAAAAAGTGAGCAGATGGAAAGAACACTTTAAGAATTGTTGAACACAAAAAATGAAAGCAATGCAAGTATAAGTGGCTGGGGAATGGCTGGGAGAAGGAGGGATGTGAGAAGAGAGGAAGAAATTAGCAGGATGGAAGTTGTGGAAGCAATGAAAAAAGTTAAAAGATGAAGGAGAGCTGCAAGGCTCTGTTATTTCCCTAACCTTGTCAATAAGAATCCTACCATATACTTTTCCTGTTACACTAAGAAGGCAAATGCCCCTGTGATTACTACACACTTCTTTTTCCCCTTTTCCTTCGTACAGGAGAATAATTATACCTGACTTCCAATCCTCCGAGACTCTACCTTCCTCCCTGACCAATCTGCACATCTTCCACATCCATTCTATTACTATCTCTCCCTCATGCTTCAGTATTTCACAAAACACTCCATCAATTCCTGGGGCTTTCCCCATTTTAACTTTCTTCATTGCTTCCACAACTTCCATCCTGCTGATTTCTTTCTCTCTTCCCACATCCCTCCTTCTCTCAGCCATTCCCCAGCCACTTGCATTGCATTTAGGGTGAGGAGACTGTAGCACCAATCGAGCAGGGCAGTACTCCCAAGGAGGTTGGAAAGCTGATGACAGGGAGAGCTGGAGCTCCCGTTTCATCAGCCCTCAGGACTTGTTCCTGACCATCCCCCTTTGCTGAACATTTTCAGTGTCTCAGTAACACAGAGGGTAGACCAGCATGCTCTCCAATACAAGTTTCTCTAACTGTCAACACCAAACTACATATACACTACACACTACACTTCCTTTTCAAAAAATTCTAAAAAATGGCTAATGAAAATCGTGCCTCGGAGTCCCCAGGGGGGGGGACCATAAATGCCCCCACCATCCGCCCCTCTCCCGGCGACGACTCTCGGAGCTGCCTGGAACCACTGTCTGACTCACTCCTTCTTCATTTCTGTAACATTCACGGCCTTTCCTCTAACTTTCGCTCTGTTGAGCACCACCTCTTCTCCTCTAAACCTCACCTTCTCTTTCTTTCTGAGACTCAGCTGTCTGAGGCAACTGACAGCAAACCCTTTTCTGTATCCTCCTACTTTCTCTATTCTCATTTCAAAGCCAAAGGTGGCTGTTGTGTATATGTACCCAACGATCTGTCTTGCTCTCGTGTTCCTGAACTTGATTCTCTACTCTGGCTTCGGCTCTCCTGTCATTCTCTGACTAAATATATCTGTGCTGTTTACTTATCTCCTAATTCTACCGACTATCAAAAATTCTTTGACTATCTTACTTCTACGATGGAACACATTCTATCCATTTCTCCTTTCTCTGAAATCTCCATTCTAGGAGATTTCAATGTTCACCACCACCTTTGGCTCTCCTCTCCTTTCACTGATCCAACTGGTGAACAAGCCTACATCTTTTCTATCCTTAATGACCTAGAGCAGCTTGTACAGCACCCTACCCGTATCCCTGACCGCCTTGGAGAGAGTTCCAACATACCTGACCTTTTCCTAACAACTAATCCTTCTGCTTACACTGTTCATCTTTTCTCTCCGTTGGGCTCCTCTGATCATAACCTTATTGCCTTAACCTTTCACCCCTGTGGTGGGGGGGGACACAATCTGGCTGCACTGTGGGTTGGTGCTACTACTTTGCAGCCGGGTTGTGTTAGGAAGAATTCCGCCACCGTATTCCCTGCGAGTTGTAAAAGGCGACTAAAAGGGGCAGGGTGAGGGGACTGGGACCCCCTCCTCTGTTTTTAGGGTGAGGAGACTGTAGCACCAGTCGAGCAGGGCAGTACTCCCAAGGAGGATGGAAAGCTGATGACAGGGAGAGCTGGAGCTCCCGTTTCATCAGCCCTCA